>JAEIIJ010019896.1:0-26850 GCA_018904815.1 Drosophila ogumai | reverse complement strand
GTTTTCGCCCAAAACGAAATCGAAAAAATTTTACGATTACCGGAGCAGGCCTGATTATTTCTTATAATATTATAACTGAAACTTGATTCTGGAAAAAAATATAAGCTTAATTCCAGGAACTAATATCCAATCAAACTTATTAGTAGTTATGAATCACACGACATGAAAATATATTAAAGCTGTTTCAGCTAAAAGATTGTCAAACAATTTCTGATGAATCACAACCAATTCCAGCAACCTTCAATACCCTTTAAACCAACTATTTTCTTACTTTTCAGGCACACAAGAACAGAAGATAAGCCCGACTCCCCGACTCTCTCTCCGATCGTGAACTTGTTCCAATAGCCCGCTGACTCATCTGTTTGCCATTCTCCATTCAGGCGGAGATTCAGCCAAGATCAAGATGATGATGCCCATTAAATATCCCATTCATTGAGCGACCCGAGAGGAATCTTTCCGCAATAATCTTTCTGCACGATTGCATGCAAAGAGTTAACGCGACTTTGGCGTAATCCGGCTTATTTTTATCTTCCTCTGAGCCAGGCCAAGAACAACACAGAAGAGTTCATAAATATTCACACAAATAATGATTGTGCAAAGGTGTACGACTTTGGTCGGCACAAATACCACTTGGAATACCATAGGTACAGGTACGCACACACAGGTACACTACACTATCAGGGGAACTCGTATTCGTATGGGGTTTGGGTTTGGAGAGCGCGTGATGATGTCACGTTCTAAGTTGAACGTTTTCGACGATTAAACGTTCGTTAAGTTGTTGCTGTTGCTTTACTGTTTTGGGAGCAGAAGAGTTCGGAGCAGAGCAGCTTATTTGATATTTGTTAATGTTTATTTTTGCATTTAGTCATTGTCATTGATTAGCACGCTTAAAGTAGAAATGTGGCCCAAAAGCTGTTCAAGTGTTGCCTTTTTGTATTATTTTTTATGAAGGCCGTTCGGTTCATCGAGGAGATAAGGGAGTTTCACGCACTTGCCCGATATAAACTATGAACTCACTACAGGGAAATGCACTTCAAGAGCGGAATTCGAGTTATTTTTTCATATCTACAAATAATAATGAAGGGGAGGGGGGGAGAAACCAACGAAATTCCAAGCTAACGGCGCCAGCAAATTAGTGTCAGGCAATCGAAAACGTATAACAATCAGCATAAAAAGCCAATATAAATGTTTACAAAAGTCAATAAGCATAAACCCGTTTGGTTTTTCGTTTTTCGTCGCCGGCTGGACAAATGAGTTCACTTCGAAATTCGTGGAATTCTGAATTTGTTATTTGCCAAGACAGTTTCGGGTGTCGAAATGTCCAAGAGGATCGGGTTCTGCCACATCCATCTAGCCAGTTAGTCAGCCAGCAGCGAAGACCCTATTTATTTAGCACTTTCTTAGGGGTGCGAATTGACCTTTAATGAACAATCTACCTTATAAATGCAGATAAGCTCAAGGTCGGGATGGGCAGACAATTATTTGAGGACCATTTGATGTGCCAAGAAAGGTGCGGACGCGGAGCAATGTCTGCGAATGTGTTTGCCCAAGAAGTGTCAACAAAATTATTTGGTGATTGTCGGAATTTTGTGGTAACTATATATACTCCTGCCTGTATCTATATCATTTGACAGATAAGGCCTTGAAAAATCCGCAATGTCAACACCTACCGAGCGATACGAATTGCATTGCGAAAAAGTGAGGTAATTTATTCGTGTGTGGTTATTATTTTTAAATGCCACATCTTTGTGCATAACTTAGTTTTGTTTGTTCTTGGAGATCTATTTTAAATTCCATTGGCTTAGCTCGTCTTTGCATAAATTCTGCCGAAAAGCCTAAACCAGTTGGGAAGATTTAAGCTCACAAATATTTGCTTCTAAACTTCTACGGACTCTGAGCGAGTATTTAAAGAGTGTTCGTTTTTAGTTGCCGTCACGACCTTGACCCTTTATAATTTGCTCCCAAGCTCGGCTTCCGTCATTTATAATCGTGGAAAACATGTTTTCGCGCGGGAGAAGGGGTTAAGCCAAGTTAGTTAAGCTCCGCAACATATACAAGTATATATGAAACCGCGACGGATTCATAATTGAAATTCATACAAACAAGGTACAAGCCGAGCGCGAACTTGAAATGCAAATGATTTCCGCTCGGGCAATTAATAAATCTTTGTTAGAGTCAACAACAAGGAACTGGAACAGAACGGCATGCCTGGTTGAAGAGATCCTTCTCGCCCACTTACGCATTATGTCCCAATCTTCTATAAAATGATCCCAAATGGACATGCTACCTTTGAACTGGGTGAGGGCATCCTCGTAGCCGCCCTGCGGCTGTGCCCGAGTCGACGAGTGCTTGGCCTTTTTGGGGGCCGCCGGACTGGACCCGGTCTCGTACAGCGGCGAGGATGCACTGCCCGTCGCCGAGTGACGATGGTGCTGGTGCTGGTGGTGATGACTGTGGTGGTGGTTGTTGCTGTACAGCTCGCGATCCCTCTGCTCCCTCTGCACTTGGTGGTACTCCAGCGTGCCATTGTTGCTACCAGCTCCCGCCGCACCCGGGGAAATGGAGATTCGTGCCGGCGACTGACTGCTACTGGTGGCATGATGGTAGCTTTGATGATGGTGCGTCGTCTGGCGCGAGCTGCTCCGCTTCATCGAGTTGGTGGTGGCCTGCTGGTGGCCATGCTCGTTCTGCTGCTCGTTGGGATCGAAGCCTAGGCGGTCTTTATAGTAGGAATGCGATGTCATCTTGCGGGTGGCACATTAAGAGACTCAGATACACGCACACACACCGGGCACTCTACAACTTTCGCAGCAAGCTTTTGATTTCTTTAGATTTTTAGCACGTTTCAGAGTTTATGTTTGTTTGATGGCACTTTGTGATTTTTTTTTTGTTGCTCACAATCGACGAATGGATGGACTCCGCGGCTGCTCGGCTGATCGGTTGGCTGGAGCTGAAGTTGGAGTTGGGTTGACGAATTTAAATTTAAATACGAGTGTATGCATATATTTGCACACTTAATTTAGCTGCGATGATTCAGGCCCGCGTTTCGCGTACTTGAACGTGAAATCATCGGGGAACAGCGATCGCAAATGCTTTGTAATTAGCGGGATACCAAAGAGGAATGCACTGACACTAAACTAAATTTAAGTAAAAGTTCTCGTCGAGGAAATCGGCTATCTACACATGAAAAAACTTAATTACCAGCGGATTTTAAATACCCTTTTAAAGTTCCTTAAAGTAACTTGATAACTATTAAAAACTACCAAAATGAAAAAGTACAATTTACTTCTATTTATTGGTCTTATTTATTGAATGCTTAAGTATTAGTAGCCACTAAAGTGTTACAGATCAAAGCCTTGTTACTCTTTATTGTAGTTTCAACAAACTTTAAGCTTTATAAACATTTTTATATAAAAAGTTTCTTCCTCGTTGAGCCAAGATGCGTTCGTTCCTATATAAACTGATGTATTTGGCGTTATGTTTTGCGCGTTGCCGGCATTCTGTTCCAATTGGCCGGTGGCCAAAAGAAAACGTGCTAGCGGGAAATGTATCTAGCAGATACACTGGCGTACATGGTGCATTTGTCGCCAAGGGGCGAACGAACTGACGACGCCATCTAGCCGACAGTTACAGATACAGATACAAATACTGAGATACAATGGGAGAAGGGCGTGCGCGATCACTTTTACCCCGCCGCCGTCGCCGGCAGCCAAATTGAAATTTATAAAGATAAATTGAAACTGAAATCGGACGCAGCTGCTGCACACTCAAAGCCCAAGTAAAAGCGAGCACTTAAATCATTTTATTCCGTGTCCACTTTTTAAATTTATTTCTGCAATCTTCACAATGACAAAACTGCTCGGCGGTCCCAACTTTTTTCGCGTACTTTCATTCGCCGAAAGAGAAATATAATGGTGTTTTTTGCTTCATTTTGTATTCTGTGGGATCTATTTGTGCCCTGATTTGAGAGTTATTTTTTGTGGGTGATTCCATTGAATTCATGAGGTCAGCTTGGAGCTGGCTGTAGTTGCTGTCTCGGACTCGCTGCGGCTCATAAGCGCAATAAGTATAAATAAATAAATAAATGCCCCAACACGCAACCAGCTGCGGGCCCAGGAGACGGGCTGTCGCTCTGATTAGATACAAATAAAATTATATATATACCTCTGCACATATGTAGATATGAACAGACACATTTCATTCGCTCTCTCAACTAATTTTTCATTGAGAGTTTTTTGTGATGTTTTTTAATACTCTCAACGCTTGCAGTGCAATAAAGAAAGTGTTTGTGCGTTGATACAGGCTTGTCCGTATGTCCGTCATGTCCGCCAATGTAGTTTATATTCGATTTACCCATTTAGTTTCTAAGCTAACGTAACGAAATTATGATTTTCGAAAAGTTTTTCAGACTTAAATATTTAATTTATAGAAAATATACATAGAAAATATGTAAACATTTTGAATATATCCTCTTGATATTCGCGACTATTTTCTAAAACTTTAATTTTGGATCATAATTTTTGTCTTTGACTGTGTTTTGTTTATTATTTGAAAACTAAAGAGTATAAATGATTCGTCTTTCTAAAACTAGCCTCCTTCCTCGTATATTTTTTCGACTTGTTTGCATTGTCTGCCAAACGTTTTCAATTTATTTATGTAAATGCTGGGCGGAACGTAGCTTCAAGACAAAACACAAACATTTTCCACCCCGACTTTTTTTTTGGGAACTTTTACTTGAATATTAGTTTCGGTTATTTCCTTGGCTAATTTGTTTTTTAGTGCAAATCTTTGGGTTTTCATGGTTTTGTTTATTTTCCAAAGTCAACAGTTTTTTATGCTCTTGCATCTTTCACTTTGCTGCAAGTGGCTTTCAATAATTTTCACTCATATTTTTGTTGCTTGTTATTGTTTTGTTATTTTTATTGTTGTTTGCTGGCTGACGGCTGCTTGTTCCGTGTGCATTTTTCCATTCACATGCAAAATTTCACACAATAAACTCATGGAAAATATTTCTTCGCATTTCGCCACTGTCTGAACTTGGCTTTTTGCCTCTCTCTTTCTACGGGCCTTCTCCTCCCCCGTCCACCTTTTCGTGGCACAGTTATGCGAGCTGTTGCATTTTCTCTCCTCTCTCGCTGCTCTAAGCCAGGTTTAAATGCAAGAGCCAGAATTAAGTATGCCTGGCATGCCGAGGAAACTATCTTTTGAGAACGAACTACAGGTAGATCGTGAGAGAGAGAGCAAAACAAGAGGGAGAACAATTGATACACAGAGAATATGAGTTTGTTTTTTCTAGGGATATCTATATATTATTCGTTTACATTATTTAAATCAAGTATAATTTAGAAAATATACTTTTAGAAACTTTAAATTTATTTTTGGAAAATATAGAACTTTTCATTTACATTTCATTATTGAAACAGTCAAAATAGTATTATCTTCTGAATAATGATTCTGAATAAACAATTTTTGTCTGTGTATCAAGGCAGTGCATGCGTTTGGCATGACTAATTTGTCTTTGGAAATACAAAACTCAATTGAAAAACAAACTACATATACGCCGGACTTTGTGGATTTTGTGCGTGTGCAACGATAAAAAATCGGGGACCAGACCAGATCGCCCCTAAAGAGCAATTCAAGCTCACCAAAAACTAAGAAAAAATATATACGAAAAAATCGGACAAAACTGGTTATTGAATGAAAAGCCAGACAACAAAACAGCAGCAGAAAAATGTGCAAAAACAACAACGCACAACTAAGAAGAAGTTGGGAGAAGTTGAAATTTCTTGAACTGGGTTTGGGTTTGGTTCTGGTTTCTTCTTTTTTTTTTGGCAAATATTTAGAAAATGCAACACAGCTGCTTTTTTATGGCAGGGGAAGAAGTATCGGCGGTGGGAATAGGCCAGGCTCTGAGTTCTTATTCTCCGATTATTTTCCATTCCATTTATTATTTCCTTTTGCAGGCGACGTCGGTTTATTTAGGACGATAACAAGCGGCGGTCATTCATTCAGTCACTTATTTATTTTTATAGTGTTTTTTTCACGTTGTCGCCTTCAGTTTTCGCTGCTTAACATTTTCACACTAAAGATAAACGCGGCTTTTTTGTTGTTTTCTGATTACGCCTGCTGACTGACTGAGTGCTGTTCCTCCAATATTCCTGAGTATTCGAATTAACAGTTCGTTTTTGCACTCAAAGAAGACACAGACACTCGACACACACTTGGATTCTTCTGCTTCAGCCTTCCGCTTCTCACTTTTAGGGCCAAGTTAGACAAACGCGTTGCGTTCGTTAACTGCGCGCGAGAGTGTGTGCGTTAACAAATTGTTGTTGCTGCCACACACCGCACACTCATATGGACACAACGCACGCACACACACTGAATCACTGGTAAGAGAATCTCGTTCTTTCAGGAGAAACAGAAGCCCAACCGCTCGGTATCGTGGTTCAAATTTGACTGAGCGCCCAAGACGATTCACTTCACTTCGGTTCGGTTGCGCGCCAGCTAAGAGAGCGCACTGCGATGAGAGTGGGAGCGCAAGGTACGAATGAGTGAGTGGTGAGTGTGAGCGAGCGAAGCAGGTGTACTGTGCCGTTGCACAGTGGGTGGAGTGGCCGATCGAGCGCCATTTCAAATTGAATTGAAAAGTATGATTCGGTCTGTATCGATTACGAATAGCCCAATGAATATTCTGCTCTGCACTGTAAGCTGTGGGTGTGGAGACCATGTTCACCTAGTGCTAAGTTTCTCATGAGCGAGTGAATAATTAAACTGAACAAATTAGTTAGGTTAGTAAATAAGCTAGTCATAGAAATAGGACACTAAGACCTTGATTTGACACTTATCAAGGTTTTAGTGTCCTATTTTTCATTGGAGTTAAAGAAATTGTGCAAATATTGGTGAACAAGTGAGTAATATACATAAGTGAGTTGACTATTTTGATATGAAATGAAAATGGGATCGGCTGTTTCGCCCACTGTGCGCTGGCTCAACTGACTGCGTGGCCGCTTGTGTGGGAAGAGCTCAGGCGTCTATTGAGTGGAGGTGCCGCAGCCGGAAGAGAGGACCACTAACTAAGCAAATTGAGAAGAGCAGAACGTCGCCAACGATCAGCAGCAGCTCTTTGAGTGCGACTTGAAGCTCAGGCCGCCGTATGAATGACCAAAATTGTCGCTCTGACCGACGAGCCCGTTGATTAGATGCACAGCGAGAAACAATAAGAAGATAATGTCAAGATTTATGTGGAATAAATCAGCCGACTAGACTTCCAATTAGAAAAAAAAACTCATATAATAAATGTGTTGAATCAGCCAACAAAAGTTTATAAAACATAAACAATGTCCAAATCCACACTTATGAGTAGTATGAAAAATTAGTACTTATGGAGCTCCTGTTGCTAGAAACTGAAATATTTTTAGATTTACATTATTTATTTATTTAAATTAGAAGAGAAAAATTTTTTTAGAAGCAATATTAAAAAAAAAAAAATCGTCCGTAAAAGATAATGTTAGCATTACAAAAATCTATACTTGTATTTGATATGATAAATGCCTTAAACAATTCGTTATTTTCTGCCTGTTAATTTCTTCTTCCACACATTCTCGCTCAGTGTATGCGAAATAAAAAGAAATTCCTCATATTTGGTCAGAGTTTCTTCGCATTTTTGTTCTTTTCTGCGGGCCAGAGGAAGCCGCTTAAACATGTGGGCTTCTCCAAAAAAAATAATAAAAAAAAAAAATACGGCGAGAATACAAGAAAAATAAAATAAACCGCTAATGGTCATGGCCGTTAATAAACAGAAAGCCCTAATTTGGCTCTCGTCTTTGGCTGTCTTGTGGTTTATTAGCCAAGCCGCAAACACACACCAAAATTGAAATGGAAAAAAAGAAATAGAAATAAAAGTAGAGCGGCGATCGACACGCACTTGTAAACAAATTTTTGAGGAACTGCAGTTGAAGGAACTCTTCACAAACTGCCAAGAAAAACAAACAAGCAAAGTCGACCAAAAATAAGTTATTATGTGTGTAAAAATAGTAAAAGAATCCATAAAAATGTACTCGTAAAATGTACACGATTGTAGAGAAGAGTGCTTTTTGAGTGGCGGCTCCTCTTCAGTTTTTTTACTCAAAGAGAGCGTCGGGCTAAGAGAAAACGATGATCAGCTGGGCAATATTCGAGGCGATGCGGTGCGTGAGATGCAATCTCTCGGTTTGGCCGATTTTCAAACCATTTTCCGTTTGGGCAACCACTAAAACAACGAGCGTTATGAAAATGGAAAGTGGTATTGCACAAACATCCACACGCAGACACAAATTAAAAAGTAAGTCGAGCCGAAAAAACAGCTGTTTGCCGCCAGCGGAAATGCTCGGAAATGCAGACACTGACTTTAGGTGAATGGGCGTCGTGTGAGTACTATTACACTCATATTCGCTCACTCTCATCATATTCGATCATCATCGCCGAGTGAGTCAGGCGCCGAAATGTGACTAAGCCGCTGTCCATAAATGAGTATCGGATTTTTGGCGTAGGCTTAATGCGACCAAGTTGGCTTTTTTCGGTTCTTTGGTTAAAATAACACACATGAACCAAAAAAGAAATGAGAAACGCTCACACAAGCATAGTTGGCACTGAGAACTATTAGTTTATAAATTTGGGAATAAACAAAGTTTACCTCATCAGTAGCAGTACTCTGCTAAATAATCAAACATCAACACATTGCGTGGTTATATAGTAGGTTTACAGTATCTGTGCAAGTAGATTAAAAATTTATAATGCAACTATGCGTACAAGATGCAAGAATGCAGATAGTATTCCCAGGAACAACACTCATTAGTTAGAATAAATAAATTAATTAAAATGCAGCATTTATGTACTATTTTTTTTTAACATCTTAAACCATTTTCCGCCAATTCGGCGTTTTTTTTTCAGTGCTATGTTGTCTGTTAACCCGCCTTCATTCATGTCTCCCATCCGCCTGAGTCTCGATCTCCGTCTGGGTTTACGTCTCCGACTACGTCTCAGTCGAGTGATTGCCGCATCTAGATAATCCCCTCCAATCCAATCCAACACTTGGCAGTCATCTAGTTTCCCTCTTGGCCAGTCTGCTGCGTCTGGGTTCGAGTTGGCCGGTCAACCCACTTCCTCAAGTGGCCGTACACCCAACACAATCGATTCTATATACTATATACCATATAGATGTATTCAGTGCAACTTTTTTCCATGCACTTGCCGTTGTGGTTTTAATTAGTAATTGGCAATCGCGCACATCGTTGAGCAGATTTTGAATTACCATTGCCAGAGGCCGATATCGGGGGCTGGGGGCTTTTAAGAGGGGCGCCCCTTGCCTTCTTAATTGCCAACTGATTGCTTATGGCACTTTGAATTGCCTTCTGGCACGCCAAGGGTGGCAGTTGAGACTTGAAGAAAATGCCTAAAAAACACAGTAGGAGGGGGCAGCAATTTGCATGTCCATCAAGCGAGGATTTTGTTAGCCAAGGTGTTTCGGAATATGCACAGAAGTTGGTTTCAATGATTTACCACGGATTTATACGAATTAAATAGGCGTGTTTTTGCTCAATTAGTCACTCATATTTAAGGGCCTCCTTCGATATTCACAATGGATACATTATCATGGAGGTTTATTTAATGTGATCATTATAATATAAAATGATTGTTAATTTAAAGGTAAAATGGGATTTTTCATTAGAAATTGTTTAATATGAAATCAGATTTAATAATAATAAACTGTAAACAACCAATTAGTTTATTTCGGTTATTTTACGTAAATAACACAAGAGTAAAATCCAATAAAATCCATAAATATAAATTTCTAACGCATTTTTTTAAATTGAAATATGCAACAGGTCTATTTCCAAAATAATAGTTATATACATGTACATATGTATATGTATATATTAGAAGAAGTTAGGCAAAAATGGCATTTAATGTCTCGCTTATTTCATCTTTCGCTCTCACTGAACCATAACTGGCACATTAATTCAATTTGGCTTTTGTATCGATATATTATATGAATTGGCTTGAAATGTATGGTTTTTATATATTCTCTCGAACTATTTAAGGTAATTGGCAACCCATTGATGTGGTAGTGATTGAGTGGACTCACCCACTTAGTCACAGAGATAAAAAAAAGAAATAAAAAATACATATATATATGCTGGGCAGCTGTAGCCTGGCTGTAACTATTTGGCTTGCGAGTATTACTAAGCCGCTGCCCACGCTTCACTCACGCCCAAGTCTTCGGCATTCCGCCTGTCACAGCCAACATCCGTCTCAAGGCAACTAAACTGCCGCCCAGCGCCCCCAGTTTTCAGTTTCCCTGCGTTCCAAAAACAAAAAGTCAACTCAAAAAATAAAAATAAAACTAAGAAACTCAGACTCAGACTCAGACTCAGGCTGCAGACTGCAGACAATTTCCCGTTTTGCCAAGGAATGTCAGCAAAGAGAAGAGTGTTGGGCCGAGAGCAATAAAAAAAATTATTCGTCATGTGCTTAACACACTCGCGACGTTCGCATAAATTAAGATAAATATTAAGAAACAATTTATCTCCTGAATTGGTAGTTGTTTGTACACGGAAAATCATGCAACAAATGTCTAAATAATTTTTTTAAAACGTTCGATTTTTTGTTATATTTTAGCTATTTCCAAATTCTAAGAAATGGCAAAGGCAAAGGCTTAGAGACTAAGAATAAATGAATAAATTTAGTTCTGCCATTTAAATATTTAGTAATTAAATCGAACTCATTTTGCAGAGATTTTACAGCTTAACACATTTCTTTTGTTTGTTTTTTTATAAATATGTTAAACCTACAAATAGGATGATTCAAAATATCTTCAGAAGAAAATAAAGTAAGAACAAGAAAAATTTTACAAATTTTTTATTATTAACTCAAATAATAATTCATAAATTTGTAAAGAGATCCACATTCCTTTGTGAAATGCAAATCTTTTCAGTAAACATTCAAAAGGCTGACAAAAACAATTGTTTCAAGTGAGTAACGAATGCCTGAAAGGTTTAGGGAACGGGGACTTTATCCGGCATTACTTTTTTTGCAACTGTCGAAATTGCGAGAAGAGATATGATGTGTGTCAATCTGGAATTTGGCGCGACAGCAACAGCCACAGTCACAGCGTAAACAAGGCGGTTGGGAATGCCGGCTAAGTGGACTTCCCTCCACATATTTGTATTCCCCCAAACTTCCCTTTCGAAAAACAAACTCCGAACCCAACTAAAAAGAGTTACGTTTTCCCTGTTCGGGTTCGGTTTCAGTTTCGGTTTCCACTACTTGTGCAAACAGAGAAGGCGGAAAGAAAAACAATGGAGAGTATATGGGATATTCGTGTAAGTTCACTTCACCTCAAGGGTGAGCCACGGCCCAGCCTGTGTGGAATACGGGTGACCCACTGACAACGGCGACAGACAGTACCCAGTATTACCCATCCCCCAAATAAAAATCGCTGACAAAAAACAGGTTTACACCGAGTTGTGGGCGTTTATACTGGGACTCGGATTCCTATTCGTATTCGCTTGTTGTTCACTTTTATTTGCGTGTAATGTCATTTAAATGATTGCTCGATTGCTGGCAAAGGCCAACTTGTTTCGCAGCAGCAGCAGTGACGTCATGGTCACTCCACCCACACAAACAGAGAGATACTGGCTGTGATATATATAACAGGTCATAAATATCCATAAAGTGATATTGGGTGAAGCTGAGATCATTGCAGTTTCTGTGAAAGCCACAAAAGCGGGAACGCCTTGAATGAAACTCCCACAGGGCGAAAAAGTAATGCCACTCGATCTAGCGAAAATATTGCGCAAAAACATCTGTATACAGAAAGAGAAATTTTCTGTGATAAGGTTGTCTTTTGTGATTAATTTAATATTGATTTTTTTATGGAAAATATTTTAGTTACGTACATTTTCTAGAAGCTGCAGCCAGCGCCTAAGAAGCTATTCCTCCGTCAAACTGTAGGCAACCAAATTTGTATGCTTTTGCGTAGAAACAAAACAATTTGGAAACCTACTGGGAGAAACCCAAAACACTGTAGATGAAATCAGAAGGAGCTAATTATACTCAAGTTTATGAAAAACATAAATTAAACAGGGCGGAAGGCATTAAATTGTTGACAAATAATGGTAAATGTTATTAGGAACGTTTTTAACTACACCCGAAGAAAGACCCATTGGTACTCCCAACAAAAAAACAGAAACTATATGGTCTAATTACTCGCATACCTACAAATTTTGGGGCCTTATTCAACCATATTTCTCTCTGTGTGCCAGGGGGAGTATCTCTCAGCTCGTCTCCCCTTCGATATCGCTCTAAAGTTAAAGTATCTTGACCTCGCCATGTCGGAGTGTTTCATTCCATTGCTGTTGATCGTCGCTGGCAATTAGTAGCGTAATTAAATATTTGTGTACAAATAATTTGTCCGTCTGTGTGCGTATATTTTATATAGATTTTATATTTATATTCAAGTGCGCCGGGCGGGCGGTCCTTCGCTTTGATCCAAAAGACGCGCTGCTGCCAGAATTGCGTTTTGTTTCGCTTTTGGAGTTGACAAATTGACACACGAAATTGCTTATCTTAATGAGTCAGAAGAGTTTTTGTGGATGTTGTCGGGGGAGGTACATATATAGTACACATATAATGGAGCGAAGCATGGAGGACGAGGGACCTGCGGCTGCTGGAGTGGGATAAAATTGTCTGGGAAAGGTGCCATATGGCCATATGGTTTTGCAGCCTTGGGGCGATGTTAGATACGATGAAATACCGCCGAGACATATTTACTGCATGTGCGTGTGAATGTAATTCACGAATGTCACCTGTCGCCGACAGTCGGGGAATCCAATGTCTTTATTTGACTTTGACTGTCCAAATTATATTCTCGAATATCAGTTATATTTTCGGTAATTATTTATTATTTCTCTTTATATATATTTTTAAAGTATCATTGCTAATTGTTTGACAAGAGCTCTCGAATAATTAAATAATTTGAATTATTTATTAGAGGTTTAACTCTTTATTCATTAAGGAGGTTAACACAGTTCATGATTTTAAAAGGTTTAAATGTTTATTAATATTTACTCGTGACTTTTTTTTAGCAAGATGTATAAACTATGCTGATTATATACATTTTTTTCCATTAATTTATTGGTGTGTTTTCTATGAAGTATCTGTTAAAATTGTTTTATCAAATTTATATTGTTTGTTCCTGACACACAAATACCTCTAAAGATATTTAAATTAAAATATCTAAACATTTTCTCCTCCAAACAGTTAATTACCAAATCTAAAATCGTTAAAAACCACAGACTTAAACATGATAATATTCAAGAGAGGAGAACTCAATAGGAAGCTCGTGTTTTGCTGCACATAAAAAACTCAACAACACTGTTGGGGGTAAAAAAACAAAGCGGTAAAACAGCCAATCATCATATCAATATATCCAGATGTTTCACTGGCTTTAGTCATTGGATTCCAGAACACTTAAAAATGTCATAACTTAAGACGAATAATTACCGAAAGCAGTCGCGAAGGGGAGGGCTCCGAAATAGAGACATAAAGATAGCGACGAGGGGAGCAATCTAACAGCGAACGAGAAATGCAAATTGAATTGAAAACTAATTAGAGATAGCTACACACACAGCCACGCCACCACACACCCCATTCAGATACAGGCCCGGATACACCGCTTCAGGTACGCGATATGGAGATACGAATACAAAACGACAATTAAAACCAAAAAGCCAAAGAGAATTCATCGCCGAAATACGGAATAGAAATACGAATGGCTGCAAAGGAAACAGAAGCAGAAGCAAACAGCAGGCTGGAACAGAGAAACAGTTATCAGTTTTCAATTAACAACATCGTGTTATGTCGGTAGGCGTATCTGTATCTTCCAGATACAACGCAGAATGCCGAAAATAAAAGCAACCAATGCAAGCGATAAAATTACAACCCTGAAGGCAACTTCTTATTGGGGCATTGACGAAAAATAAACTATCATACATAAATGGCAATACTATTGTTTTTAAAGCTCTGACGCATAGATGTGTACTTTTATTTTAAACAAAATAAGATTCGACTTTAAAATAAAAGAGAAGGATATCTATTATGATATTTCTTAGCTGGAACGCGGTTATTTTTCACCTTATAAAGAACGGTCTCCCACTCTAATTACAACTTAAATTAGAATACAGCTGTGTCGCACGCGACTTCCTTGTGGAAACTGTACTTCCTGTGTCAACTGTTGCCGGGCTACTTCTCCCATAAAAACCTATCGTGAGTACGTGAATGTGCAAGCGAGTGTGCCTTGAATATGAAATCGCTAAACTCAGTCACAGATACAGAAACCGAAACAGAACTTACGACACACTCGCTAGATCTATTAATGAAATCTATGCGGTGCAGCTCGGGGGATTGGGAGCTAACTGGGGCTTGGCGCCTGCCCCACACACATTTATTTTTTCTTGATGCTCGATTTTGGGCCAAGCCTTGACAGGTTACGGAAAACTTCGATAACGATAACGACAGAGCACTTGAAGACGCCGTCGATTAATGGTAATGGGACAGGCCGTGCGATGATAACACGCGTCTAAAAATAAATGCTGTCGAACGCTGTCAAAATAATCCGAAATCGAAAATGGCTCGATGAGAGTATTATGACTTGGCCAAAACAAAACAGACTCACGCCCACACGAAACAAACACCCAAAAGTCTCAGGCTCGATCAATTCAGTATATTCGCATTTAAAGGCCAAAATTGGTTCACTCTGCGCAGGCGTAGCCAAAAAAGAGCGAGAAAATCGAACAGCGGGAGAATGGGTTTAAAAATATCCACAAAACAATTGCAAATAAAAGAAACCGTAAGCAAATATTATTTAATCGATGCATTAACACGTCTTTCAAATGGGATTCAATGGCAACCATTACGGTTCATCTAATCGATCCGCGGGGGCGTCGTCTTTGCTTGCTCATTAGCTAGTTTCGAGCTGCGAGTTTTTTCCCCTATATTTTACTATTTTTCTGTTGCAGAGTTGGCCCAACTATTGTTGCTGTTGGTTTCTGAGCAAGTTTTTCCGTTACATGCAGTTTGGCCAAATTGTGTGTGGGCTAACTGGCTCAGGGCTAATTAAAACTCGGCAAATGGGGGAGCCACAAAAAAGGGGATAAAAAAGCGAAAAGCCAAGCAAACTTTTCATTTCGCATGTGAAATCAACTTGGAGTCGGATTCGGGCTCGGATTGGACTGGGGAATGGGAACATGGACTTGGACTTTGCGACTTGTGGAGGTGTCTCCCACTCCATCTGTCTCTCCGATTCCCCGTCGGGGTCTTACTTAATCCCAGACATCAATCTCAATTTATAAATATTCCAACAAGTATATACAAACACGTATTTATTCGGCTTGTTAAGGTAAAACGAGTTTTGTTTTCAGTTTCATTGACGATCTTGGGCGTTTCTCTTATTGAATCAATTTCAATTAAAAGTAATTACAACTGAATCGCGAGAGGAGGAGAGTGCTGACGCATTGAGTGCATTGTCATTCTGAAAGTGTTGTACTTAAAAACGATATCAAGGGGTTTTCCGGTGGTGCCATTGTTTGGTGTCTGTTGAATTGAAACTTTAAACCATATTGAATCTAGAAACTAGGAAACCTTGTTGTGGGGAGGGTCTTGCAGACTCTACATGAACGTGTACAGTGTCACTGTGATCAGACCCCAGTGAGCCAAATAGCAAATGAGAGCGAAACGTTTAATGACAATCTATAGACTTTGGTTTGGTACGTTTACTCCTTTTATCTTCTAAAAAAGTTCCCGAAAGAACCGCCAAGCCCTAGTCATTAGCTTTTATATAAAACTTGATAATTGATTACCTTTCAAAACGTGTTAAAGTCATTTTCATTTGAATCAAATGGAATTATTGCTGCAACTTAAGTGCTCTCTCCAATCTAAGCTTTGATCCAGAAAATCTGTAAATGCTTCAGTATGCAAAGTGTAATTTATCCCTGCATCCTTTGATCTGGCAGTCTCTCGTTCTTGTCGCTGTTGCTGGCCCCATCCCGTGAACTCCTTGCCGTAGGAACTTTATAATAGACATTCTCTCTGGGCACAATGCGACAAGTATTCAATAGACTTCACTCTGCCTCCATTTCTGTGTATGTTCTAGCTTTTTTTTATTGTGCGGGACTAACAATGCCCTCGGGGCTGCGACGACGACATAAATTTCGATTTTTGCAGTGGCAGTTGTACGTCGCAATATGCACATAGTTCTGTGGGCCGACAAAAACTCCGTTGGCGGAACAGAAATAGAATCGCGCACAAGTGACTGACAGACAAAACGGCAGAGCTGGCACAGAGACGGGATATATATAAATGGGCTAAATGGGAGACGCAGAGGGGCTGCCGGGGAGGAAAATGTACGGGGTTCATGGGCGGAGGCTGCAACCGTTAGTGCGGAATTAGCGCATAATGATGCCGCGTCGATGCAAAGCACCAGAGCAGCTGGGAGTGCAAGGAAATGCGAGCACACAGTTTTGCGGACACTGCTGTGTAAGCCCCAAGTGCAATGAACCGCCGAGCGGTGCTCCTAATGGGTGGGCGATGGGTGCTCCTCGGGGGGAGTGCCACTGCGAGTGGGTTGGCCAAATATTTGCTCAACATATTGCCATTTGAATGGAGCTATCAGCCGGAGGGATTACCTCAATAGCCCTGCTACAGTGCTGGCTTCGATAGGGGGAAATTGTTGGCAATTTATAAGTGATTATTCTAAGATACAGCAAAACTGTGCCGTACACAGACCTAAAATAAATAATTTGACCTTTCAGTACTTTAAACACACTAAATTGATTTACGACTTTAAGAAAAGAACCAAATAGGATCCAATATTTTCATAAAAAGATTCCAAAATGTACAATCCTATTTCCCTGTTAGCCTAGCCACCACTGTAACTGTTTTGTGTACAAATATGTTTCGACTTTGTTATTGTGAAACACTCACCTGCTATGCGGAGTACCGCACGATCCGCCGGATCCAGCTGCAGGATGCTGAGCGGCTTGTCCTTAGCCCATTCGCTAAGGGATTCGCGATCCATCATGATGTTGGCGGCACTCCCCGTGGACGCATAGATGCGGCGGCGCTGGCACAGCTGCTGCTCCGAATGGTGCAGGCGCGGCTGCAGCTGCAGCGTGGGGCAAGACGGCGAGGGCGACGATGGCGATGGTGATGGCGACGGGGAATGGTGATGGTGGTGACCGTGATGCCCGTGGTGGGATCTGCCGCCGCCGAGGAGTGCCGCCTGCGGGGAGTGGGGCGACTGCGGGGTGGAGCGTGAGCGGACGTAGCTGCGAGGGGACGCCGTGTTTGCTGTTTATGTTGCGCGGGGCGTTCAGGACGAAGGACGGAGGATTTTCCTTGGATTCTCCTAGGACTGTCCTTGCGGCGTATAGGTTACACGCCTTTGGATTGCACTCTCCACAACTTAATCCTAATCTTCTTAGCTATCTAGAATTGGGCTAGCAACATATTTGCTAAACTTTAATACCTATTCAACTGAAAGAAAAATAATACAAAAAATGTTATCACTTTATATGAAGGGAAATGATTTACACGAATTGTTTTTTTGCTGTTGTTTATCTTTTTTTGTTATAGTTTGGCACACAATCGAGTCTTTAAAATTTTACTATTCACAGAAATAAAATATTAATATTAATATATTATTTTTATAGGTTAATTTGTAAGCTTCCTTTCACAAAAATCACAATTACAAATATTTCAAAATTACGCGCTCTTGCTTTTCGTTGCCTACTTTTTAGCTGCCCATAAAGCAAGTTCGAGTTCGAAGACAGCCTGGCACCTTTGCTTATTTGCATATTTTGTGGGCTAAATAAATGCACAAAGAGGAGAGTAGGAAGACGTGGGAGGCAATTCCATCGCCTTATCTCTTTGTTCTCATTCCGCGCCAGTAGGTCAGTGGCAAATTGAGCGGAAAACAATGTGCGGCAAGAAATAAAATGGAAACACAATTGCTGATAATTGGAAGCAGTTTGAGAGTCACTGTGTCTCGGCTAAGTTTGTTTTCTTCGAGTTCGAAAAGCAACACCAACAATGAATGAAAAGCGACGGAAACTAACAACCGCAAAGACAAAAAACAGTTGTGTGTGTGTGCGCTTGTGTGGGAAGTGCAGCAAAATGTCAACAAAAACCGCAAAGAGAGGTGTGGAGATGGCAAGAGAGGGACCGGTTTTTTCCTGTTAGAAGAGAATACGCATGCGCAAAGTTTTCAACACCGGAAATAAAAAGAAAGAAAAAATAAACAGAGAGAGAGAAAGAGAGTGGGCGATGCAGCTGGCCAAAAGACGTTAAAGAAACGAGAAGAAAGCTAGAATTGTTATTGCTTTTGATCCGTTATTGTGACTTAATTCTTCTATCGCGTTCTGCAACTGTCTTCTTCTGTTGCCAATTACAGACGAGTTCAAAATTATAGCACTAAAATTGATTGATAATCATGAATGAAATCAACCTATTTTACAATAAATTTGAATAAATTCTTTTAAAGAATTTTTATAAAATATATTTTTTTTATCTTTTAAAAATTGACTGTTAAGCAAGTGAGTAACTATGCAACTGAGCAATTGACTTGTGATCAATATGTGTAAATTATCTTTATTAATGTGGATTAAATAATATACAAATTGTAAAATCGAAACATTATTTTATTGTTAAATAGAGACATTAATAAAAATGAATGAAAAAAAAGGATCTACATATGTCTCACAAATAAACAGATATTTCGGTGCAATAAGAATTTATGAATTCACTGAAAATGTATGAAAATTCACCCCGCTTTCAACAAAAAACATAAGTTTCGAAATCGCACTGCTTTTTTTTCGCCCTCCTCTGTTGCCGTGAGAGAGGGCTTGATCGTTTTGGCTTTTCGCTTCGGCTCGATGGCCAATTACCGCTGCTAAATTGAATTATTATTGGGTATATCGGCACCGCTCGATTGCCGCGTGGGATCTAGCGACTGGAAGCTTTTATCAGCTGCGACTGCCGCCGCCGGCGTATAAACAAACGCTAACTGTACAACTGTATGGAGCGTGGAGCAAAGTAAATCGTTCCATAAATTCCACCAAGCAAAGCGACTAAATTTAGAATCTTATAAGGGGAGAGCCAAATTGGGGTGTGCGGGACGTGATCAGATTATTAAACAGTGGCTGCCAAACTGCACCGCTAACTCACAAAGAGCGGTAAACAGGTTGACAAACTGCTGACGGCCTTTGAATAAAAAAAGAGATCAAATATTCCGAATGAAAAAACGGTTGTTTTCGGCTTTTCTGGCGTTTTTGTTACCTTTCCTGTATGTGCGTGAGTCGGTTCGCTTATCAGCAGATAAGCGGGGCAATGCTTTTGATTGCGCCCATGCCTTGATAAGTCTCACAGCGCTTACGAAACTGTGATAGTCTCGGGGTTTCTTCTTTATAAATGAAATATGTATTTTATTGTTTGAAGGACCGGATATTATGGTAAAAAAATAATTATATTCAAATGAGATATACAATTTATTTCTTGAGTTTTAAGTTTTCTTTTTCTATTTGTTCTATATTTAATAGAAAATTAAAACTGTGATACCTTTGAAAAAGTGTCTACTGAGCCCTAATTTCTTTTCTACTTTTATTTATGAAAAATATAGGGTTTAATTTACAACCCATATGATAAAAAATATAATCAATTTTTAAATTTATGTTTTAATTTTAATACAAAGACATGCAAATGTTGATTGCCTTGGTTAAATTACAATGTCACTATAGTTTTAAAATCTCCTTATAAATATTACATTGAATTTTGGTTTAGAATATGTCTTTTTGAGGGATTTCATCACCTAGAAATACTTTTGTGGAATACCTGTTTTAATTATATTGCAATTGAATTCAATAGTTTGCATGTAGAAAATTTTGTGATTTTGTTTAATTATTCTCATGCTTCTAATAAATGCCGATCCAACGATCTAATACTAATACATATATATGAGCTCCTCAATATCTATTTAATAAACGGTTGGTATTACTTTTAAGTGAGATTTATGGAATCAGCTATCTGTTTTATCCGTCTACCTGAACAACGGAACCTGAACCCGTGAGCCCGAATCCGATCCGAAACCTGACGCTGATCTAATGGGGGGAGACCTTCTATTTTTTATTTTCAGCTGATTTACGATTCCTCCCTTCCGGCGTGTAAGACGCGGCAGTTCCACATTTAGTCTTAATTTGAACAAAGCCACTCGGAATTAAACTTGCAAATTAGCTGCGCAAATTAAACAAAAAATAGCGAATGAAAACGAAATCGAAGAGAGAACGACGACAGCCGACCGATAGTGTCTCGTACTGCCCTCAAACTGAGCGGTGTTTCAGCGCACCAGCAGCAGCTGTTGTGACAGTAAAAATAAAACAAATGCGGCGCCGGCCAGCGCAGAAATACACAACAAGACGCACACAGCTCACAAGAGTTGAAGGCCAAGGGCTCGTGACAACAAACGATTTGACTGCAGGCTAAGGGATTGAATGCAAATGTCTAGACTGCAGAGTCTAGACTGACAGAATTCTACTGGTAGAACTGCTACGGAAAGTTTCCCTTAAAGAATTAAATCTTTCAGCAAAGACCCCTTTGGAATGTTTCAAGATTTTGCCAAGCTAAAGAAAGATTTTTTAATAAGGGGGCTATGGTTGATTCGGTGCAAAACGTTCCTTTTTTTCTTTAATTTGTTGTGGCGAAACGGCTAAAGTTAGCTTATTAAATTAAAAACTTTGTGTTAAATATTGTATTGATAAATATTTAGATGTATAAGAGTAATATAGAATCTCCTAAATGCCCTTAAAAATAAGTTGGTTTGCGGTGTACATCCTAACTCACGTGGCGTTTTTAAAAAATTTTAAAAATCGTTCCTAATTTTTTATTAAAATCGAAAGTAAAAATCCTGATTTTAGTAGAATGGGTTATAAAATTGATGTGCCAAATTTTAAAACGGTTCGGCCACTAGACTTGATGCGAAACTTTGACAAAATATTCTTAAGCTAATAAAAAAAGCAACAAAATAACGAAAACTAAAATAAACCTTTTAAACCGATCGTCTTTTTCAAAGTATAAGGCTTTACCTATTCTTTACATTCGTTCCGTTCAAGACCGTTTAGGGAATAAAAATTAGCACTTCAAAAACGTGGAATAGAATTTGAAATGTTTAACTAAATTCATAAACTGATTCTTGGGGGAACTCATGTGGATCATAAAACCAAATTTACATACATAGATCGTTATATTCAAACCATTTTGGGTAATATCTATTGAGAACTGCCCACAAAAATTGCGAAACATAACAAAGTCTTGCCAATTAGAATTGAAATTTTTCCCTCCAACTTAAATAAAGTGGCAAAAACTTTAAGTAAATATGTACAAACAGTACACAACTCTATCGATATTTACCCTGTACCCAAAAATACATAATTTCAAAGCGATCACTTTTATCTTCATAGCAGAACAATAACAACTTTTCAGCTTTATGATCCAATGCCACTCAAAGTCCCATTCCAACTGGCCGATATGAAGAAAGGGCCCTTGAGATAACGCTAACAATGTGGAATTCACCATAGTTATTTCGTGTAGGTGTCCCCAGTTCTCACAGGGCTCGTTGGTGGGGTTGACCCAGTGAAGGAGGGGAGAATTATGCGAGACACAACCAAGTCAATTAAGCGACAGTTCAAAAAAAGGCAATAAACGGCAACCGCAAAAGTCACAAAACAATAAACGTTGATAAAAAAAAGGAGAAAAATGTGTCCAGAGCAGTGCTGGAGAATAAAACAAGTTTGACAACGTCATCGCTTGGAAATAGAAAACCCGAGGGAAAAGGGATCGGGTTCGGGATCGGCATGGGGGAACTTGTTCCATGGGAACACAAACGATCGAGTTGAAAAATTGTTTAATTATCAACAATGGCATTTGCCGGGGATTTATAAAATGTGGAACTAGGCCCCGAGCTCCGCAATGAAATCATATCTGAAATTGCATTGATTGCCCCATTAGATCATGCCTGCGGCAGCGGCGGCTCCAAAGTTTTGTTACTGGGATTATGTCATGGCACAACTACCCAGTATATCACTCGTCGAAAAAAATTTGCATGTCAAATTGCTAAACGGGTTCAATTGATTTGATATTCGACATGTTTCAAATTAAATCGATTCGAGGGGCGCGCTCTCTCAAGGTTTGTAGAACTGCCCAGAAGCTGCCCCGCCGGTCGCTCCATTAGTTAGTTGTGTGCTAATTGATAAATGGTCAGACGGCTAATTAGGCTCCGAAATTCTTTGTGGGCGTCGCCTGACGAGCGGCCCTCAACTTAAATTACCCACTCAAAGGGGCAAAGATCGGAGGAGAGAGCCGGGAGTTTCTGTTCTGTTCTCCGAGTTCTGACTTCTTCCGCCGGTCTTTCATGTGGAAATCAAGCGGTTGATTGCATTATGTTTCGCTTATCACAGATGCCACACACTAGATATGGCCCCGCCAAAGGTCCCGGGAAGTAAGAAGGCATCTATCTAGATGGAACTCCCCCCGACAGCGTGTGAAAAACATTAGCTAATAGAGCGCGACCAAACCAATTTGACACACAACCCGGCCTTTAACCTTTCTTGGGCCTACAGAACAGAGACAGACACATCTTTATAATTGTACACTTTGGTACATTAAAAAATAAATTAACAATTATTGAGAAAGGAAAAGAATTCCATTCTAGATCTCAATTTTAAAGTTCAAAATATGTGTAGATGAAGAGTCTAACATTTATATAAGAGTCTTCACTTAGTTTTACTGAGAAGGTATTGAAAAAATATATCTTATCTTGGGAAAAATTCTAGAAAATGCTTTTCTAGTCATAGACGTATACCTATGAACATGCTACCTGCGCTTGTACTCATAGACTGAATTTTTCCAAGTAAATAATCAAATTGAACTATAGAGTGAAGTATAAATAAATGAGATCACACCAGCCAGGTCTGTACCAACTTTTCCTTTACTTAGCCCCAATGTGGTGCCAACCAAATTCAACTGTAATACCAGCGGAGACGCCTCCGTTTTGTGGCAGAAACTAAAAAGAGCAGAACTTCGAGACATCTAGATTTCCACGGCCGATGGATGGCCACTTTGCAGTGCAGTCGCGACCTCGATGGAGTTTTTCCAACTGCCGATGCCAAGTGCATGTCGCTGCCAATCGGGGGAAACACTACAAAAACCTGAAACTTGTCAGACGGCCCAGTGTAGTAAGTAATAAAAAAAAAAAACGCAGCCATCGGGGAGGAATGGAAACAGAAAACTGAAGAGGAGCTCGGGGCCCAAACGCTTGAGTGCATTTTCCAGGCCGACAAACACCACTAGACAACTAGTAACAGCGTAAAAAAAGTACTTCAACAACAACTAAGACAGCGGCAACAACAGCGATAATAACAACAGCCACAAAGGCAACAACCCCTTTGGCGTATTTCAGGCGAGAGCTAGATATATAGAACAAAAAACAAAAACTGTATGATTATGTTGTATTCGTAGAGCTAAAGCTGCAAGGGTGCGTCCTCATCCTGAGGGATCCATTACAGAACAAGGAAAGACAACAGGGAAACTTCCCGTCCATAAAATGAAAGGACATCACTATCTACATGGCATTCTGAATTATGTAAATAAGCTAAAGCCATTTAAAACTATATAAATTTCTAGCTATCCCAAGAGTTTAAAGTATCATACACATACATACATATGTACATATGTAATTTAAATTAATTAATTTGAATACAATAGTCAGAGGACAACTAAAAAGATGAAGATTCTGTCGTTTCCCAACAGATTGCTAAGGGAAGAATCAGTTAATAGATTCACAGATGCCTTTAAACTTGGTTTAACATTTTAATAAGGATTTTTAATCTCAGAAAAAGTTTTAAATTACAGCTCCTTGCGCAATTCGGGTAATGAATTGTAATGTTTAATATTTTTAAATACTTTCTATGGGATAAAATTGGACTATTAGGTTTATTTAATAAAGTAATCTTGTAACAGTTCCCAGAAATGTATATTTCAACAAATTAAATTTGGAACATTAAGTCGTTTTATTTTTTAAAGCTTCTTGGAAAAAAATGATCCAACCTTTAAAAATATGGATTAAATGTTGAGTTCTCGGAAACACTTTGGAAAGGTCAGGATTGAGAAGCTTAGGCTTAAAGAAATACTACTTAAGATAAATGTACATGCCATTCTAAGAGATCTACATGGTATATGCAATTAGCAAAATTATTTAAAATCTTTTTTAAGCTACATTTTTTTTTTTTCAATTACATTTAGTAATTTAATTGATTTTACTAAAATGTCTGAGTAAATGGTTTAATGAAATAAAAACAGGATAACTTTTTGGCCGTAAAACACTTTCAATGTATTCCAATTACATATGTATATTTTTTATAGGTCTAGGAATGTGTGTGGGAAATTGTATGATTGGGGAAAATGGAAATTGGGCCTGCCGCCAAATGGTTTTTCCTTTTTCGGGGTTGCTGCTTGTCGCTCACCAAAACAAATAAAATTGTAAACAGAAAAGACCGGCAAAAGAAAGACAAATGAGAGAACCAGAGAGAGAGAGAGAGAGAGAGAGAGAGAGCCAAGAGGTGATGGGAAGAGGGGCACCGCTCTCTTTACCTGTGGTCAGTGTCAGTGTCAGGCGCTCACGCACACGTTTTCATTTGGTGAGGTGTGTGGGGGGGCGGGGGTTTGGCCTGTTCGCGATTGAATGAATGATGAAAGAGACTCAGGAATAAGGAACGGCTCATGGACTTTAGGATGTGTCACCCACCACTCAAAAAACGATGACCACCCCTTACCACTCTCTCCAAACCTCTTTCACTATCGATTTTTTTCAGTGATGCGACAGTAGAACAATGACAAAAAACTGAAGCATTTGCTAATTAGAACAAGTCTTTGATAAAACGACAAGGGCGAATGTGTTAGCAGATAGACGGAAGATACGAGGAATCGTAGTGAACCAAGATAAACGGCCAGAGAAAATAGCTAAATGTGGGAGTTTCTTGCGCTGACTTTACTTTGATTAGCCGGCCAGCAACTATGCTAGTGTACAGCAGAGCTTCCCTAAGAAGACTTCAATAAAAATTAGAAAGTCTCCTATTAAGAAACAGTTGGCTCTGTTCAAATTCTGCCATCACATGAGCGAATTGTTCTTATTAAGGAAGCTCGACTGTCAAAAAACGCACCTACGTCACACAGGGGAGCGGAATGAATAGAACATATGTATGTATTTATGAATGACTCTTACTTTAACACAGTTTATAAACAAATTATTTAATTTGTTTACCCGCCCCCGCGGCAACAAAAGGCAGCGGCTGTTTAAAACAAATTCAACTTACACACACGCAATCGGCGAACAAGGAAGGGCGGAAAAACAAAAATGAAACGAACAAGAAACACGGGCCAAAGGAAGCAAACAAATAACGCCTTTATTCTGGCAATTAGCACGATGCACTTTGGCTTTGAATTTTGCGCTTAGGTTTGCTAAATTGTCGCTGTTGTTTTTCCCTGTTTGCACTGTCACCGCTTTTTTATACAAGTTCCTCTTATTTTACACCGTTTCGCCCCCGCGCGCCTAATTCGTGACTCATGGAAGGAGGAAAAGGAAAAGGGCACAAGAATTGCAGTGTGTTTCCGAGAGAGCCGGAGAGAGCGCATGTCAGGTTTCTGCTGAAACATATCTCAGCAGAGAGCGGCTGAGCGGGTGTTAGAGGGAGATGGCGATCGCCGAGTGTTGACCCTGGCGGGGAAAAGGACGCAAGGGGTGGCTCACTGTAAGTGTGTGTGTGTGTGTTTGTAAGTGCAGCCAGCGTTTTAGTTTTTTTTATCCTCCACTTCTTTTTCTCGAACTACTCTTTTTTGTTGTTACTGCTTCCACTATTTTCCTGGTTTTTCATGGGATTTCGCTTCAGCTCTATGTTAATTTTCACAAATCACTGTTATATACATATGTATTTTTCACTATTTCCTTTTGGGAGCTTTTCATTGGCCACAGCACTGTTTTTCTTTCATCACGCAAAAGCTTATGGCAGTATAATTTATGGCAATTTATTTCGTGTGCACTGTTGCAGTTGTTGTTGCTTTTGTCGCTGCTTTCGCAGTTTGAATGAACCTGTGCTTCTTTCGTTTTTTTTACTCGCGCTTCTGGTTACAAACATTTTATATGCATTAGTTGTTGCACTTCTTGAAAACCGTTACACTTGTGCAATTTACCAAAAAGAACAGCGGCGGATTTAATGACCCATCTGCACTCACACTGTAACACCAGCTCGAACACACACGAAACAGACGCACACAGACGCGGACTGCAAGAGCGCAACGACAACAAACGGATATGATTGGCGACGAACTAGAAATAGTTAAAATTATTAATATTGGAACAACATCACAACTGCGGCAGTCTGCATTGTGCCGATGAGTGTTGTTTTCCGCGACCGTTAAGCCTTACTTATGTTTACAGTTTGATTTCAACTTAAAAAACTCACGCCGGATCGAAGGATTTGTAGTGTGCCGGCCGTTTTTTAAACTGCTGCTTATTTAAAATAAGTGACGGTTACCAAAGGAGTTTATTTTTTATTTTTCACTTTTGTATATGTCGGGACAGACGACGTTTTGTCCATTTCAAATTTTAAATCAACGCGGCAGCACAGACGTCTCCGATTCCCTACTACTGAACACTAGAGCTGGGAAAAAATCGATGTCAACATCGATTAAATCGATTCTTTATTTTTGGTC
>JAEIIJ010019895.1:0-24818 GCA_018904815.1 Drosophila ogumai | reverse complement strand
TAATTTTATAGTTTTATAGTTAAAAAAAAAAATCAAACTTAAGTCTCCATTTCATCAGTTTGCATCCCAGTTGATAAAATTCAAAAGAAAAATGTAGAGAACAAAAGAAAAAAAGAGTCCAGGGAATATTTTTGGGATCCAAACTTCAAGGATTAGAGGTGGCCAGAAGTTAGAAGCCGGAATGCAATCACTCACCTGCGGCGTAAACGCAAATATGCGATCCTTTAGCGAGTACAGCTTACTGGTACTAAGAATGCCCACGTCGCGCGACTTTCTGCCGCTTAAACCCAGCTTCCGGTTGCGCCCAAGGTACGTGTACAAATGGCTGAGTACGCGGGCTGGCTGCACCTCAATGGGTGCCACCTCGGCGATTGTCTGGACATGCAGATCGTGCTCGGCTAGCTTATCCCGGATCTCATTATCCTCGGCTATGATCACCACCTGGACAACAACGTCGGGTTTCTTTTGTGCCCCCAGGCGACGATTGAGCGGATCCAACTCGCCAACGGCCAGGAAACCCTGTATAATTTTATGAAATTATAAAAATTCAAAAGATATTAAGAGACAGCAATGGAATGCTCACCTCCTGCAGCAGTCTGCCCAGAATGAAGAGCGACTGACCCCAGAGGAAGGGACACCGACCGACCACTTCGCGGGCCTGTGAGCCCGGCTTCTGGTACTCAAAGCCCACCAGATCCTGCGGCACAGCATAGCTCTCGGGCACCAGCAGTATGCCATCCTCCGAGCGCACCATTATCTTCTCCAAGCGATCAGCGTACTCCTGCACCGATCGCTTGTCGCTCTGGAAGGCATGGAACAGGATCAGGTAGCAGTAGAACAGCGGCCACTCGCACTCAATGTTCTCGAACATGCGCAGTTCCCAGCGCTCGTAGTAGAGCCGCGACGGATCCTCCTTCGGGGTGCGGTAACCGTCGCGCAGGAACCGCTTGCAGCCATATTTGCCCTGCAATCTGGACAGGATGGCGTCCTTTGTATTGTGTATAAGCTGGGCATCGTCCACGGCAAAGGCCGGGAAGCCAATCACACAGAGCAATCCCGAATCCAGTTCCTTGCTGTTGGACTCACGCGGCAGCATCGACTGGAGCACCGCCTGGCATTTGTGCGCCTCGTCGGCCAGCACATGTATCACACTGGCGGGGCCACCACGTGCTCCGAACAGATCCAGCTCGTTCATGGCCTCCAGAGCGGCCTTGGCCATGCCAATGGAGCTGGCATTCAGCTCGGGTTCACCTGTCCAAAGGTAACACAAAATTCGTATTAATTTTCTTAGTTTTTTTCGGATTACGCACCATGATTGGTTTTGTCGCCACGCTCCCAGATTCCATAATCCGGAATGGAGTACGCCGACTCGATGTAAAAGACCAGATTCTGGATGAAGGATACTTCGTCCAGGGAGAAGACAATCTGTAAACCGGAGGCCGTCATCTGGGCCAGAATCAGGAGATACAGGGACACGGCATCGATCTGCAGATGGCCCCACTCATTGTCCCCCACAACGGGCAGACCGTTCTTGCTCGAATACTTGGCATGGAGGGAATCGTAGGGACTTTGCGTCATCTTGAACTTCTCCACCTTGTCCTTTTGGTTCATCATGGCCATTAGAAGGCCGCGCATTAGCTTCACACAGCTCTGTTCCAGCTCATAGCACTTGGCACGATCCTCGTCCTGATCGGCAATCTTCTTGTACGCCATGGAGAGACCCCAAACGGCCAGGATGCAGTACACATTGTCGCGGATCCAGGCGTGCGAGTTAACATTGGAGGCGGGAAAGAGGCCGGTGACGGGCTCCTGATGGGCCAAAATCAGCCGGTGAACGATACGCTGATAGTAGTCCAGGCGGACGCCCGAATTGCTCCGTGAACGCATGGCGGCAGAGGCACCTTTCCCCGTCAGCTTGTCTGAAATGGGAACGATACACTACAGTGGGTCGTCTTCTAGAGCTTGGTTGTGCCTGTTGTTGTTTACTCCAAACGCAACGCACGGCGCTCACTTACATAATGTCGGATCGGATCGGATCGTTTGTTGTGGCGGCTCTTCGGCGATGCAGGGGGAGAAGGAGAAGGCGGTGGCTTCGGCTTCGGCGTTGCCCCCCAATATCCCCAATCGAACTACTCGTCGAATCGCCTAGAATCCGCTGCAGCCGCTCATTCTCCAAGGGACTGGTCGGTGGAGTGGCCAGGCACAGCTGCACCGTGCGGAGTTCTGTGCGTTTTTCGGGGTCACTTACTTGGCGGATAAATTGTAATTATAATTAAAACTAAAGCAAAATGTCAACTCAATGTCACGCACAGTGTGACCAAAGTGTGTGCGGTAGCAAAACATCGGAGCCCTATCGATACTATCTATCGAAATTTAGAATTTTTTTTCTGAAGGCGATTTTTTTTTGCGCACTTTCGGTGTTTAAAATTAAAACAAATTATATACAAATTTATACGCTTCGATCAATTTTCATTCTTTTTGAAATCAAGAATAGTTGTGAATAACACAAATAAGATGCATTTTTGTTTCACAAGCATTATACATTTTTGTTACTACATTTTTCACGGTTTTAACATTTAAAATAATGAAATATTACACAAATTTTGTTTTGTTTTATATGTTGACATAAAATAAAAATATAAACAATTAAAATTATTAAATATTTAAACTTTTAAAAATATTTACTTGGCTTAAAAAATCGATAGTATCGTTGTCCGTAAAAATAAAATAGAAAATATTTTAAATTACAAGTGTTTGATAATTTTTAACAATTTAAAAATTTTAAAAAAATGAGTACATTGTTTTTTATCGATGTTTTTTTTTTCTGTAATCAATTATTCTTTTCTTTTTCTGTGTCAAAGTTTACCTTGTCAGTTGGTGTACTCCATCCTTTCAGAGTTCATACAGCCTTCACAGGCTCAACATCTCTCCTTTTTTTTAAGAATTTTTTTTTTAACTTTTACCCAGAAAAACCATATTTTTGTCTTATTTTGGTTTTATTTTATTTTAGTTCCTTTTCTTGAAAAGCCGTAATATTAACCAGCATTTCTATGCGCTTGGTAGTCATTCATTTAAATCTTTATTTAATTTTTCCTTAATTTTTATTTGTGTTATAAGTACTTGCTAAATTGTTTTTTAGAATTTTGTTTTATTTATTTGTCCTTCCTTTTTTTTTGGCAGCCACGCCTCTAGTTCCCTGGTTCTTCTTCAGGTTTTACCTCTTGACGTGGCCGGGAGAGCCTTATCCTGGAAAATAGGCTTCTTTAATTTGAATTTAAAACCTTAAAGGGTCAAAATAAAATATAAACAAAAAATATAAAAAATTACAATAGTCGGAAGACTATCTGCAAAGTTTCATTCACACATTTTCAAAACTGAGGGCCTAATTTGCGTAGAAACTAGGCCAGATTGACTCGGCTGTTGTTGCTGATTAAGAATATACATATATACATTATAGCGTCGTAAATGAAAGGGTACACAAATTAAAAACCAATTAAAATAATAATTAAAGGTGTACAAAAAGCATCAAGAATGGAATAAATGTGTAAAGCATAATAACCTCCCCTATTTGGCAATGCTAAAAGTTATGAACTGAAAGCTTTTTGCACACACACTATGTATTTATTTATGCATTCATTTATTATTTATTCATTGCTAATGCTGAAAAGCAGCATTGCTTAGATTAACTATCACTTGCAAGATCAAAGTGCACTGAAAATTCAGGTTTTACCAGAACAACGAAAGCTGAGAGAGAGCTTGCAATTTGCACTTGGGAAATGTGTTCCCAGACATTTTCTATTTTACTTTATGTTTTCAATCTGTACCGAAGCTATGGGCCTGCGATCCGGCGTCTTTATTTCCTGCTTCTACCTCTGTTTTTTTGTGTTGGTGGCGGCGGCGACAAGTAAGTTCCCAGAGACCTTAAAAACGAGATACTTTTCTTAAGAAAATAGAAAACTCTTCTCAAAAAATAATACAGTTTAAGCTCAATCCTTTTCCTCTCTTTTTCCCAGAGGTTCGCCTGCACTATGGCCGCTGTCATGGGCCTTCATCCAGAGGCCTGTGCCTGCCCAGCGACGAGTGTTCGACGGAGCTTAGCTACCACCAGGCGGCGGACGAGTGCTTTCACCTGGTTTGCTGCCTGATGAAGCCGCAGGCCTATTCCCAACTCACCGAGGATTACTGCCGCATTGAGCCAGTGCCGCGTATTGCCAACGGTGTGATGACCAACATTCACGAGTTCCCCTGGATGGCCATGTTGCTCTACAGCCATGACGGTCAACATTTCGAGCCCAAGTGCGGTGGTTCGCTGGTGGACAAAAGGTGGATCGTAACGGCAGCTCATTGTGTGTCCGCGCCAGGTAATGGCCAGTCGTCGCCGCCGCCGCTGCTGCGCGTTCGTTTGGGCGAGTGGGACACCCGGTTGAAGTCCAAGCACATCCACGAGTATGCCATTGAGCGAACTATTGTCCATGAGCAGTACTTGCCCAGTGAGCACACGACGGGCAGCGATCTGTATCAGTTCTCTAATGACATTGCCCTGCTGCAGCTAAGCGAAAGCGTCAACTACACCGAGTTCGTGCAGCCCGTGTGCCTGCCCTACTTGCCGTCTGGCATTGCCTCGCGGCGAATCGATGCCTATGCAAACAATTATCTTACCATTTCCGGCTGGGGTCGCACCAACGACAAATCCCTGGAGGTTAGTCCCGTAAAGGTCAAGGCTTTGGTCAGTGGCTGGACCATGATTGACTGCAAGAAACACTATGCGGATGTGGGTCCCGGACAGATGTGCGCCGGCGGCAGTCGTCTCTCGGGACAGGCGGCCAGTTGCCAGGGTGATTCCGGGGGTCCGGTCATCGATGACAATCAGCTGGTGGGGATTATTTCGCTGGGGAAGTACCGGTGCGGATCCCTTACTGGACCCATGGTGTTCACCAGGGTGGATCACTATGTGAACTGGCTGGAGAAGACCATCAAAGCGAATGCATAATAAATACGAGTCAAGATCCTGTTGGTTATTATTCAAATTGTGGCCAAGTTTTGTTTGGATTTTAAGAGTAGTTAAAAAATTTTGTTGAGTGTTGATGAGGATGATGATGATGATGATGTGGTGGCAATGGTTTTCCTTCTGCTAAAGCTTTAATGTCTAGTCACGCCTGCTGCGCTTGCTTCGATCCGAGTGGCTGCTTCGCTCGTTGTTCTTCTCCTCGGCTCGCTTTGGCGCCTTCTTGGCCATGTTCAGGAACTGATCCAGACCAAAGGGATCCTCCTCCTTCTCAAACTCAACGGGGCCACTCCTCTGGCTGGTGGCTGCCTCCCGGGAAGCACCCGAGAATTGCTTGTCCGGTACAAAGCGTTTTGTATTTACAATGGCATCCAAGTCGCCGCCATAATTATCGCTATCCGCCTGCTTGCTGGGCCTGTAAATGTGGGCGCCAAGGGTGTTGGAATCACGCCACGGCTTGTCGTACACATTGTACGCCTCATCGTCCCCGTAGCCCGAGTCCATGCCCTTGGTGGTGTTGAAGAGACGCTGATCGAAGAGGGTTTCACCATTACCCTGCCCACTCTTGGCCGGCAGGCCCAGCGCAATCTGTTCAGAGATGTCACGCTCTCGCTCCCGCTGCAATTTGGAACGCTTCTCTGGGGCTGCCCGCTGCAGATTACGATCACGCTGGCGCTCTCTTTGCCTCTCCGCCCTCAAATCGTTGCGTTCACGTGCCTCGGCACCACCGCCGGCTGCTCCGGAGGAGCTTGAGGGCTCCGCTGCCTCGGGATTGCGCAGGCCCGCTCGCTCTTCACGTGCCCGCTGGGCCATCATGCGCAGCATCTCCTCCTTCTTTTCCTTCTCCTTCTGGGCCAGTTTCTTCTCGAGCTGAGCACGAGCCTCCACGGCCTCGCGCGCCTTCCGATCGGCTATGTACAGAGCCTCGGCCATCTTGGCGAACTTCTCGTTGATGTGCACCTGCTGAAGGCCACGTCCGTCGGCCGCCAGGCGCTTGTCCAGCGGAATGGTGTAACCTGTGGGCAGAATTCAAGGAGAAACGTCAGGCGAGGACAATTTAGAAGGGACATTTAATGGCACTCACCTTTGGCGTTTTTCCAGTTTGATATGCAGGGCGGAATCTTCCACTCCTTTTGCTCCTTGACCGTCACCTTGCGCGACGGCGAGTGGAGGACAGGTGCTGGCGGCGACGGCGGTCCCCGCGGTATCTTCTTATTAATCCGAAACTTGGGCGGCTCCATGGGATCCTGCTGGGCCTCCACCATCCGAATTACACGTTGCTTGGCCCCCGAATTGAAGGCGTCACCCTGCTGCGACGGTGTATACCGGATATACTGGGCGGGTGCAGCCTTTTGGGCATGGCGCACCGGCAGCGCCGAGGTGATTTTCTGGTTGGTCAGCTTTTCCAGGGCCAGGCGTGTCTCCTCGGTGGTTTCCGCCACCGTTTCCTCATCCGGACGCATTAGCTCCTCGGCATCTTCGGCCAGAACTTCGGCTGGCAGTAGTTGCGAAATGGAAGAGTACACAATCTTATCCTTGCCATGACCCTGCCGCGCAATAGCATCGTACTTGATCTTGCCTTTGTCGTCCAGGCGAACGGCCAACGCATCCGATTTCTTGCCCACATTTCCGGGAGCTCCCAAGCCTGAAATGGGGGGAACAAGTGAAGCTTGTAAGACATTTTGCCAGCTTGGCTTGTCAGATGCACGAAAATATACGCGAGTCTGGAGAGAAAGTGCTTTGAAGGGAGGATGAAGGGCGCCTGCTTACCCAACGGATACTGCGCCACATGAATCTCTGGAAAGGCGCCGCCGTCGCCGAAATCAGCCTCCGTCCGGGGTATCCAATCCTTGCGCTGTCCATAGGGCGGCGCTGCAATTTTGGCGGAGACCAGGGCTCCGATTTTGGGTGCTCCACGGGCGGCCAAGCGACGCTCGTCCTCGCGGTCCCATACCGCATTTGTCGGCGTGGGCAGCAGGCTCGATAGCGACATTTCTCTTGTGTGAATTTATTGCCTCGACTTCCGATTTCCTTGTTAAATAAGCGTTTTGCGTGGTTTCTAAGCACTAAAAAAAAAATACAATGGAAATTTGTGGAAAAAAACACGCACACTAGAGCTGCGAAACCAACGATTGTTTTACTATCGACGGTATATCGATTTCTTTTATCAGATCGAAAGGGAAGGGCGCTGCCAACTTGGTATTTTCTATATCAATCCCTTTTAAATATATTAAGTTTATATTTTTAGTTATTAAAAATGTATTATTTTTTAATTAATTTAAATAGAAGCGTTAGGAAAATCAACATAATATTAAATTATTTGTATAAAAATACCAAATCTCGCTATATCGATATCAATCTGAGTATTTTTCACGCTAAAATATACGAGCTGATAATACAGTCATCCAGCCGCAAGCAGTGCCATCCCTGGCAGCGAAGACAACAAAATTAAAGTTTGTTATTTATTTGGCGAAATTAACAATGTACACATTGCTGCACGGCTTCTACAAATACATGACACAGAAGGATGACTACTGCGTTGTGATCCTCGGCCTGGACAATGCAGGCAAAACGGTACTTGTCCATCAAAAACTGTACAATTGCAAAACACGTCCTCAAAACCGTTCTATCCCCAATCCCCAATCTCAACCCAACCTGACTGACTGTGCTGCCTACGTAGACCTACTTGGAGGCCGCCAAGACCAAGTTTACGCGGAACTACAAGGGCCTGAATCCCAGCAAGATCACCACAACGGTTGGCCTCAACATAGGCACTATCGATGTGCAGGGCGTGCGGCTCAATTTCTGGGATTTGGGCGGCCAGCAGGAACTGCAGTCGCTGTGGGACAAGTATTACCAGGAGTCGCATGGCGTCATCTACGTGATAGACTCCAATGATCGCAAGCGTATGGAGGAGTCTAAGATTATCTTTGGTACTATTACTACTACTACTATATTTCAATAAGGTTTTAGATACATTTCATTTCCAGACAAAATGATCAAAAACGAACTGCTCTCCGGTGTGCCTTTACTCATTTTGGCCAACAAACAGGATTTGCCGGATGTGATGGGAGTGCGCGAGATCAAGCCAGTGTTCCAGCAGGCGGGCGTCCTAATCGGCCGTCGCGACTGCCTAACCATTCCAGTGTCCGCCCTCCACTGTGAGGGCGTTGACGAGGGCATCAAGTGGCTAGTGGACGCTATAAAGCGGCATGCAGTGGTAAGGCCGCCGCGGGAAAACGATTAATCTTGGTAGAAAATCGCTCGGGGAATGGGCTTTAACTAGACTTGTATTTTTGTACCTTTTAAGGCTTTAGGACTACGCTTATATTTGTGTAAATAGACGGGGCGAGATTTGTGAGATACTAATAATTATATGCTGTTATAAATCCGGAAGATTGTCTAGCCAAAGGGCCTTGTAACTGGGTTTCTTAACTAGGTTCTAGTTTGAGCTTTCTTCTTTTCCAGATTTACAAAGCTTGACAAGGTTTTTTGACTGTTTTTAAAGTCTTACAACTCAATGTCACTTGGCATTTTGACTTTTGAATTAATCAGAGAAAATATCAAGGAAATTCCTTCAGTGGCCAAAGCTTATTTCAAACTGTGCCTATTATTGTGAAAGCGCGGTAGCGCCTCCGTCTCTCCATTAAGTTCCAACTTTATCTAACAGCGCTCGCGCTACCTCGATGGCGGTTGTCAATGACGCTTCTGCTTATCCGTAAAATAAAAAAGAAAAAAAAAAAAGAAACGACCAGCCTGGATTGCTGCTGGCTTTCTGTGCAGTGTGCGTGTGTTGGTTCTCACGACGGCGGTGCCATTATCAGGCAATAGATAACTGTGTTGTGTGTAGTTTACTGTGCCACCAAAGACAACTACAACAACAGGAGCAGCAGTAACACCAACACCCTGGTGGGTGAGTTGCACCACATCGGAATCGTCAGTCTTCCGCAGGAGTTTCCACCGCTCAGAGGGCACAAGTGATCGGATCGGCTAGGAGAGTCGGAAAAGCAGAGCGCTCGTTACCTGTTACCTGTTAGTGTACATTAGATAACGCATACTATAGACATACATATATGGAGCAGCAACGCGTTTCGTGCTTATCGCTGCCATTTCATTCGGTTTAGTTTTGTTCCAAGTGCCCGTCGTCTGTTTGCTGTGACAAATCCCCCCCTCAGAAATCATGTATCCATACTACGAGCAGGACTGGAGCGTTCTGCCGCCGGAGAATAATCGCAGGTGAGATGAAAAGCCCATCCGGAATGGATTGGGCTTTCCCAGACCCCTTAAAGGCACATAATGTATTTCTTTTTAAAAAATGTGTTTAAAAAAATGACGTTATCGCGGCGCAATGTGACCGTGTTTTATCGGTTTTCCTGTGAGTATTTTTAAGAGTTTCCGTGGTGTGGCAGAAAAGAAAAACGTTGAATCACGGCTGTTTCAAAATCTAATTTAATTTATTTATTAAGCTCAGTCCATTGTGGATGAAAAACCACATTGTTTGTTTACAACAATAAACTTATCAGCGATAAGCTGCGTCCACCCATTCATTAATATTAACGAAACTTTCAATTATTACGATTAATATTATATGATAATTTCATTGTACAAATAATTGTTAAAATTGTTAATAATATATTCAATATTTTGTGTTTAAATTCCCAAAAATACCAAAAATAAACTTTTTAAAATAGTTTAAAGTTTATAACCAAACAAGTGCCAGGGAAAAGGGCTATACAATTTTAAAATTTTTCCAGTGCCTGTTTTTTTATCTTATTTACCAATACAAGTTGAGTTATAAAAAACATTCAGTTTCATTCCAATAAGAACTTACGGCCAATTGGCATATTTTTGACGTTCCTTCTGCGACTCCCACTGTATGCCACAAGCACTAGTACGTTTTCCCGCCACGCGTTAGTACATTTCCGCTGCTGCTTGTAAATATCGGCCTCTCGCTCGCACCCACTACCACTGTTGCGCTCATCATCAACATATTCTCCACGAACATTTTTTTTTACTTGTTACGTTGATTTTGTGGCATTAAATCGGAAAAATAACGATAACCCGCGGCCGTGCGAACATGTGCTAAGCGTAATTGCAGTGGTAGAATAACAAATAAACCAACATTCCAGCCGAAAAAAGCAAACGTGTGTGCGTGTGCGGTGTGTGTTGAAATTTTTTGTCGCGTTGTAAAATTTTTTGCATTGGTAGCGGACGCAGAAGCGTTCGCAAAGGGCAGGTGGTTATAATTTAGTGCTAATGAATAACTGAAAAGCAGTGAGCCACAAAAGGGTTTGTGCCAGCATTTTCAGTGGCTTTTCTTCTTGGCCAAAAAGGAGCATACGCTAGGCGTATGTGTGTGCCTGTGCCCGCTGCAGCTGTGTGTGTGTGTGTTTGCCATCCAGTGAATCGCATAAATTAGCAGGCGAAAAATCACATTGAAAACAAACGAGGAAAGAGCATTGAAAAACACATTAACCCTACGTGTTAACTATACTATATTATATATGTGGTGACGTTTTTTGTGATTTCTTTTATTAGTACACAATCGATATATTGTCTATCGATGACGGCAGCTGTTTTTGGCTTTTAACGCAAAAAAAAAAAACAAGAAAACTAAAACGTTAAAGCACCACGAAATTTTGGTAAACAAGTTGTAATTCAAATAACTGTAAAAACCCAATTGGATTTTCATTCGTTTCTGCTATTGTATTACCTGTGCGTGGGTGTGCGCGACTTTAACATTAATTATTTAATCAATTCACATTGTGCTCACAGATTTGTGAGGGCTTTGTTTTTTTTTTTATTTAACCAGAGATCATGTGTATGTTTGTATAAGAGCACACGCATGCACACACACACGGACGCACTCGCATTGAGATGTCAAGTTTTTGTAGTTCAGTTTCATAACAACAGCGATCAGCGGCAATTGTTACTTGGCTGCTCTTATTTATCTATTAAACCTTTTAATACATTTACACATTGCATTTTAGTAGCTGAGCAGAGCGCGAGAGCGAGCGAGAGTGCAACAAAATAGCGGCCGGCTGGTGTGTCCGTGTGCGTGGGAGTGAGAGAGTGTGTGTTTGCATGTTCCGTGTGAGTGTGTGTGTGAAAGATCTGCAAAGAAAGAAAAACAACCGTTAGTCCATTTGGCGGTCTTGTGTCGCCGCGCCGACCAACAACAAAAAGAAAACCCGAAAAGCGCGTAGGCCGGAAAAAAGAATAAAAAAAATATATAGAAAAACTGCAAAAGCAGCCAAACAAAGTGAATAAGAAGCGGAAGAGCGGAGCAGCAGGAAAGCTGATTCAACGTTTCTCGCCTCCACAATGAACTCCGAGCATGGGTAGGCCACCAACTCCTCCTCCTTTATAGAGCCCCCTGATCCGTTTCCATCGTTATCCTCTACAACCTACTTATTTCTTTCGTTTCCTTACAGATTCAATCCTGCCTTCAATATGGCCACCATACGACAAGCTTTCACAGAGGCGGTGGAGAGAGGTAAGTAGGGTGGCACAGGATACACTGAACAAACCATATTCCTTAAAATTCTTTATTTAATTCAAAATTGTAAATCCCACGTCTCTACAGTCAGAATGCCAACGCCCACACGCCTGCGCGATCTCATCCGGCAGATACGCGCCGCGAGAACTGCTGCGGAGGAACGGGCGGTGGTCAACAAAGAGTGCGCCTACATACGGAGCACGTTCCGCGAGGAGGACTCTGTCTGGCGGTGAGTCATATCGCCATATTTAATCGCAATCTAATTGCTCATGTTCCTCCGGTTTCAGCTGTCGCAACATTGCCAAGCTTCTGTACATACACATGCTCGGTTATCCGGCTCACTTTGGCCAACTGGAGTGCCTTAAGCTGACGGCCAGCACGCGTTTCACAGACAAACGGATCGGCTATTTGGGAGCCATGCTGCTTTTGGACGAGCGGCAGGATGTCCACCTACTCATCACCAACTGTTTGAAGAAGTGAGTGTGAAGCGGCTTGGTTTAAAGCTTTTCCCCTAACTAAATCCATTAAATCTTTGCAGCGACTTGAACAGTTCAACACAGTTCGTTGTGGGCCTGGCTCTGTGCACTTTGGGTGCAATTGCCTCGCCGGAGATGGCCCGTGATCTGGCCAGCGAGGTGGAGCGTCTGATGAAGTCACCCAACACGTATATCCGCAAGAAGGCGACGCTGTGTGCCTTCCGTGTCATCCGTCGAGTGCCGGAGCTAATGGAGATCTTTCTGCCGGCCACGCGATCCCTGCTCAGCGAGAAGAATCATGGTGAGCAGAGCAGAATCTTAACTCCTAACTCGAACTTAACTCCAACTAATGGGAATCCCGTCTCACCTTGGCAGGCATTTTGATAACTGGCGTCACGTTGATCACGGAGATGTGCGAGAACAGCTCGGACACACTGTTGCATTTCAAGAAGGTAAGTGTTGACGTGGCCAGCGAGTGGTCACCATGGAATAAGCCCTTGCGCAGTGGCCAACTATGTACTTCAGCTGCCACTGGCATTGCTCCTGCTCCTGCTGCATTTGGTTTTTCTCTCTTCCCCATTTTTGTGGCTAAAAACGCCCCCAAACAGCGGGTTCTCAAGATTTTTGTGTGTAAAATTATCTCGCGCCCATTAAATTAGACGTAGAATATACCCTGCTATATTATCCATTGAAATACTTAAATTTATTGCGTTTACTTTGCCAATTTAGACACAGACACACACACACACCCTCCTCTGTATGTATACTTACGATTTTTTAACGCTTGTTTGTTTTTTTGATCGAATTCGAATACCGCGCAAAATGAACACAAAATGAAATTTGTTGTAATTTGCTTGCCAGGATAGCGGAAATCGAGAGGTATGATTGTTGTGCCTTATAAACTATATAGTAAAAACCAACCTGTAACGCCTTCTACCTACCCCCCGCACACTATATACACTTGTATATTTATATATAAATATGTTGAAAATTTCATTTCGCATTGAGTTTCTACTGCCTTATGTTGTTGCCTATGTATATGTCTCCAATGCAGGCGAATTTATAAACTATAAATTATGAATATTATTTTGTAAAATTGCTAAAAAAATACACCTTGGGTCCCGCTTTTCGCAAATAAATTAATCAAATGTTAAGCCAATAATTTTGTGATCCATAAGAAGCATACATTTAGCACAGACATATACATAAAAATCAGCGAAAATTCATGTTTTGGTCAAGATTTTTGATAGGATTAGAGTCTCTTCTTACACGAACAACCACCTGTACATGTTTTTTGGTATAATGGCCCTGTCTCTTGAGGCTTTGAGCAGGGCCTGTAGTTCCTATATACATACGTTTCATTTGCACTTGTCAAGTTCTTCAAGTTCCTTCAACACACAATGCACACCTGTTTTACACACAATTTTCCGCATTTTTCCCGCCTAAATAATTGCATTTCTGTTGGTCATAGTTGTAATAAATTTTCTGTGAAATAATAACTCCTTAGATTGTGCCGAATCTCGTGCGCATATTGAAGAACCTTATACTGGGCGGCTATTCACCGGAGCATGACGTTAGCGGTGTGAGCGATCCGTTCCTGCAGGTGAAGATACTACGACTACTCCGTATACTGGGCCATAACGATCCGGATGCCTCTGAGGCAATGAACGATATCCTGGCACAAGTGGCCACCAACACGGAGACGAGTAAGAATGTGGGCAATACGATTCTCTATGAGACAGTGCTTTCCATCATGGACATTCGGTGAGATTATTGTTTATTTTATATGTTTTTCAGTTAGGTTTACAATCTATATTTCTCTCCCCCAGCTCGGAGGGTGGATTACGCGTTCTGGCCGTAAACATTTTGGGGCGATTCCTGCTCAATTCGGACAAGAACATCCGTTATGTGGCATTGAACACGCTGCTAAGGACAGTCCATGCGGACACTTCGGCGGTGCAAAGACATCGCACCACCATTTTGGAGTGCCTAAAGGATCCAGACGTATCCATTCGTCGCCGGGCCATGGAGCTATCGTTTGCATTGATCAATGCACAAAATATACGTACAATGACCAAGGAGCTCTTGCTGTTCCTCGAAAAGGCCGATGCCGAGTTTAAGGCGCAATGCAGCTCGGGCATGATCCTGGCCGCCGAACGGTATTCACCAAACACACGCTGGCATCTGGATACGCAGCTGAGTGTGTTAATTGCGGCCGGTAACTATGTGCGCGATGACGTTGTCTCCTCCACCATACAGCTGGTGTCCAGCAGTCCCGTCCCGGAGCAGACATATATCACGAATCGATTTTGGGAGTCGCTGCAGGTGAGCAATCACTGCGAGGATAAACAGCCGCTGCTGCAGGTTGCCGTCTGGGCCATAGGCGAGTACGGTGATCTCTTTATGTATGGCGCCAATGAAGATGGTAAGTGGATTAGCTTTTTATATATATTATTTATTAATTTTTTTAATATTTTCGTGCAGAGTTTGAACGGCCCACGGAGAGCGATCTGATCGCTGTGTATCATAAGTTTTTAACCTCTGCTCAAGTCTCGACCACAAGCAAGCAATACGCTCTGGTCTCTTTAGCCAAGCTAAGCACGCGTCTGCAGCAATGCGTGGAGTAAGTAAATATATTATATTTACAGTGTATCAAATAATATCGTAAATATATTAATCGTTTTTCCAGGGAAATTCAGGCTCTGATCACATCGTTCGGCAGCCATTTGAATGTGGATCTGCAGCAACGCGGCGTGGAGTTTACGCAGCTCTTTGGACACTATAAGCATCTGCGACCGCCGCTGCTGGAGAAGATGCCGGCCATGCAGATAAGCAGGATTAGCTCGCAAAATGGCGAAAGCGGCGGCGGCTCCTTTGATGACAACAGTCCCGATGTTATTGAAAATGGCTTAGAGGGAGCAGGCAATGGCGGACACTCACTTATCGAAAGCAATATGAACACTCTGGGTGACAATACGGTGGGTTCAGTCTCTCTCTTTTACTCTCAACTCCAACTCTAATTTTTATTTTTGGGTTTCAGAACATTTTGCTGGATCTGCTGGGCAGCACGGATCTGTCGGCAGGCGGTGGCGGTGACTTGGTGGCCGCCACGGATCTATCGAATTCCGTTCATAAAAAGAACTCGCGCAATGCCAACGATGGTGTGGCGATGTCGGCTCCCGTTTCCCATAACCAGGATCTGTTGGATCTGCTTGATTTGGACATGTCCTCGTCGACGACGACGAACGCGGGACCACCAACGGGTGTTGGAGGCGGCGGCGGTGGTGGTATCCTGGCCTTGGCCATTGGTGATAACAACCAGACTAGTGCGGCGTCGTCGGCCAACATGAACAACATTTTGGGTGGCCTGGATCTGAGTGGATTTGGTTCCGGTCTGGTGGATGGTTCGGCGGGGGCCAGTATACCAACAAATGGCAATGATTTGGCCAGCATGCTTGGCGGCCTGAGCGGAGTGTCATCGACTAGTGCTGCCGCCGGTAACAACCTTATCGATGGAGGCAACCTGCTGGCCGATTTAAATCCCACGGCTGCCTCTAACAATGCCGCTCTAGTGGTAAGTGGACACCCTTAAGCCTCAGTTTGGGAATGATAAAGAAACTATATTTTTGCGCAGCCTCCGAGGGGTCCCAAGTTAACGGCGCTGGACAAAGACGGGCTGCTGGTGCAGCTGGAACCGGTATGGGGCCCGGATTGTATGCGCATCTATGTGACAACCACGAATAGCTCAGATAATACCCTGGATCAGTATGTGCTAAAGGTGAGAGCTCTGAATTAGCTACGTTTTTTGTATTATTTTATAAATTTGAAATTTTTACTCCACAGGCGGCTGTACAAAAGAGTTTTCAGCTGCAGTTGGTGACCCCATCCGGGTCACTGCTGCCACCAGGCGGCGTTATTACTCAGGAGATGCGCGTTGTGGCCACGTCGAATGTAAGTCTTTTGGGATGCATCTCAGCGTGCGGCATATATTTGAATAATTTATATTTTGTATTTTTAGGCAACTTTACGCATGCGACTGCGCATCCAGTACTTGCTGGATGGCAAGCAGCAGGTGGAGCAAACAGAAGTTAGCGGCTTTCCAGATCAGGTGCCGGAGTAGGGGAACTTTCAACTGTATTAAAACAAAAAATCCAGATTAGCCTAAATATATAAAGCAAAATTCAACACAACAGCCAGGCAGCAGCAACACTAACACACACACACACACAGACTGTGGTTGTCACACATTTATTGTAAAATAAGTTAACACTCACACACAGAGGGGCAGCGACACGGACACCCACACCCACAGCAAGGTCTAAAAAAACAATTGTCGAGACTGTTTTTTAAGCGGTTAAAATCAGAAGAAACAGCAGAAATCAGTTAACTTATATATATTTTTTGTTTCTAATTTATTTTTCTATATAAACACACACACACACTACTCTTGTCAAATCGAAATTGTTTTGTATTGAATTAATTTTCGTTAAATTCCCTAAATTCTCTTGTGTGTAAAAGACAACGTTCAGTTTTAATTTAAGACAATAAAAGTCATACCTATCCCATAACTAATCCTATAAACTATAAACCCCAAACAAGAGAAAAGTAAAGCAAAACCGTATGTTGGCAAAGCATTTAAAAAACAGAGAAGAAAAAAGCTTAGCATTTTGAAAATGGAGAGAAGGAAACGAATGAATGCCATTTTAAACAGTTGATTTTTGTTATTTCCTCAATCTGAATCTGTTCTCTCTTTATTTACCCCGCAATATAAGCATTCATATTATATATATATATATTCTGATATATATTATGTATTGTTATTTCCTGTGTGCGCACGTACTTAAAGCAGAGAGAAGAATCAGGCAGCAGCAACCACAGAGAAAGTCTAAAAGGAAGGAAAGAAAATGCATAAACCAGCCAGCAGATAGCGCACTGTGGAAAACTAGATAATATCTATTGATAAATATAATTATAACGAAAGGAGCGGGACGAAGCAGCAGCTTAGCACTATATATGTAACTGATTAGTTGCTGTCGCGAGAAGCAAAGAAAATCCATTAACTATTATTATTATTATTATGATTATAAATGAATTACAAGCAGCTGTATGGGACAAGAAGGAAAGGGAGAAAGAGAGATAGATAGATAGAGAGAGAAAGTGTGAGAGAGAGAGAAAGGTAGGTAGGGAGGGAGGAGAAGAAGTAATAACATTAACATATTGTACAATATATAATTATTATTTTTGTATTATTATCATTTCCTTTTATATCTTATACTTATATTCCACAAACCTTTTGAGCCGAAATAAACAAACGATTTCGTTTTATCGAAGGACAAAACCAAAAAATTATTTTATTCAGCGTATATGTACATATGTATGTATTTATGTACAAGAAGGAAGAAGTCTGTAACCGGTTTGGATTTAGTACGTTAAATTAGTAAATTAAAAAACACAAATCAAATCACGTGAATGCAACTTCTCTCGGCAGTGCTATTTCTTTTTGACAGCATCTGTATGTATGCAGTACCACAACTCTAGCCCGCCAAGGCCAAATTCCGAATATTTGTATGTATGTATGTATGCAATGCCCGAAAGCCATCTCTCTCCCTCGTAAACAAACGATTTCGTTTTATCGAAGGACAAAACCTAAGAATTATTGTTATTCGGAAGTAAGAAATCTGTAACCGGTTTGCATTTAGTACAATGTTAAATTAAAAATTCTTTTTATTGCGGAAGCAGACCTTAGTAAATTAAAAAACACAAATCAAATCACGTGAAGGCAACTTCTCTCGGCAGTGCTCTTTCTTTTTGTCTGCATCTGTACATACAGTGCCAAAACTCTAGCCCGCCAAGGCCAAATTCCGAATATTTGTATGTATGTATGTATGTATGGTATGTATGCAATGCCCGAAAGCCATCTCTCTCCCTCGTAAACGCAGAATGTATCGATGCACGTGACAGATTCAAATCGCAGAGCTGACAGGCCATTCAGCTTACGTTGTTTGTTCTCTTCTCCAAACTCCCCGTCATCCTGCCCTGCAATCGTAATCCTAATCCCCGGCGAATCTCTGCAAACAAGTGTAGGCGAATAATGGAAATCATCATGGGATAATGCTCGGAATCAAGATGTCTCAAGGCTGTCAGCTGTGCCGTTAACTTTGCTAGCCTCTCGCTCTCTTCTCCATTCCCCCGTTCTTCGGTGTTCTTTTCTTGCAGCTCACACAGATGTGCGTTTAGCGTTTTTTCAACTGTGCATAAACTCTCTATGTTTCTGTTTTTAGGTGCAATTCTTTATTAAATCACGATTTAGAGTATACATTTTTAGGTTTTTTGTCTTCCATACATTTATATTTACAATATAAACAGAGATAAATTCTGGCCCACGGATATTCTCCCGCTAATTTATTTCTTTTGCCATCAATGTTGCAGATGTCGCTTATTGCTGTTGTTTTTGTTCCCTCTTTCTTCCCACGGCTGTCCTTGTCTGACGCTCTCGCGCGATGCTCCTTTGGGTGTTGCTCTCTTCAACTGACGCACTCTCTTGACGTATTGTAACCTTTGGTAAGGTTAAATGTGAGCTGCGGAACCCGCGAATTGTGCCACGCCAAAAAAGAGAGTGGGTTGGTGGGCAGAATGGAGGGTGACAGAGAGGGGGGCGAGGAGGATGCAGAGGCGCCGACGCATTGGCAGGATGTGGGATTTAAGAATATAGCCGTCGTGGACATGGATACGCGGCTCTTCCTCTTATCCCTTGCATCGAACTCGAACTCCGACATGTTGCCTGCAACCTGTTCGTTTTTCCTTTGCTTGTTTTTCCTCTCCCTCAATGTCTCCTCGGCCTCTCCATTACCTCCCCTCGCCTCGCTCCCACTCTCACTTCAACTCCCACGTGGGTGTGCTCCGGCTATAAACAGCATAGGCATCTGTGTGCGTGTGTGCAAGAGTATATCGATGCCGCTGCTTCCCTATCAAAATCAAACGGATTCAGCATCTCCATCAGTATCAGTATCAGTATTAGTATCGGTATTAGTATTAGTGTTGGTATCAGCTCCAGCATCAGCTCTGCTTTAGCCTCTGCCTCGCCGCTGCCGCTGCTGTGGCTGAAGCACAGGATTCTGTGTAGTGCAAGTACAGTGAAGCTTGTTATACATTTAGCTAACTTTCCTTAAATTTTCACAGTCCTAAAACGAGTGCAGATATTCGGTTCTAAAATTTTACAAATTGAATTTTTTAGTTATGCCTAGGGCCGCTTCACTGTACCTCCCTTGTGTATGTGTGCTCTCAAAGGGGGAGAATCTGGACTGGGGCTGCCTGTCGCTGCAATGATTGAGATTAGTTTCCATTTCTTAATTGAAAAGTTGCTCTAATCTTTTGATATTTGTGGAAATTTGCCACAGAAATTTATCAATTTTCCGGCCCCAGCCTTGGCCGCCTTTTGCCGCCCCCACTTTTCCGCCTTTCCCCCGAACTACAGTTGCTTTCTTGAACACACAAATCGCCCTTCGGGCAGCTGCCGTTACACTGAATAAAATAATTGCAGCCTACGGAATACGAAACCAATTAGTTGGAAGGTAATTTTTAACAGCGGCTAGCAAAGTTTTAAATATCCTGTTGGGTCATAATGTATCTTTTACCTAGGAAGTACATAATTATGGTCATAATAATATAATGAGGTCATTTGGCGCATATTTATGTGTGTATTTTACCAAGTGTCCTTTTAACCTTATTGTCACCTGAAGCTTACTTTGTCTAGAGGAAATTTTTCTTCGATAATTTTAAATAATTATGATAATTATTTCTTACTTGTTAAAAAGAGAAATTGGAAATGCATAAAAATAATTTCTTTCAGCCGACTCTTAAGTTTGTCGCTCAGTGTATTGTTGTTGCTGGCATCTGCTATTGTTGTATTATTCCCTTGGCCAATCTCCTCCAAACCCGGCACTTGTGGGAGGAAAGGAAAAAAGTAATTTTGTGCAACGATGCGACGACCCTTGGCCAAAAAAAAAAAAAAAAAAAAAAAAAAAAAAAAAGGGAAAAAAAAAAAAAAAAAAAAAAAAAAAAAAAAAAAAAAAAAAAAATGAAAAAATAAATAAATGACAAAATAACAAAAATGACGAAATAAAAAATTTTTAATACTTACCAGAGAAAATANCAGAGGAAAAAAAATAACAACATAGAAAACACAGAAAAAAAAGGCAAAACAACAAGGGCAACGGCAACAGCGGGAACAAGAACAAAATTGTAATGAGAAACCTTTTATGGCACAAACACATGCTCGCTTTTCCTACCCAACGCCTCCCCCTCTCCCAGCCGCTTTCCACCCCATCCATCCCGCCAAAGCAAAGTTATCTCTTCTGCTCTCTCTTCTCGTTTGCCTTTTAGTCGTAGTCTAATTTTATTTGGTTGCTTTGCTGCTTCATCTGCCACTTCTTCTTCAACATCTTCCACTTTCTTCTTTTGTCTACTTAGAATTAATAATTTTTGTTGTTGTTACTCATTTTTTTTTCATCTCCATCTCCTTCTTCATGTTGTAATACAATACATATGCTTGTAGGTACTCTATATATTTGCTTTTGTTTTCTTAGCTTTTTTCTGTTATTTTTCGCTTCTCTTTGTTTGATAATTTATATTACAAAACGAAAGTCAAAAAGGTTGGCTAAGTCGGTGCAAGGGTTAAGATGAGAGCGAATGGGGAGGAATCGGGGTTAAGGGGCGACCACTTGGAAAATCACAGGTGCGAAATGTTTATTGGATAGGTTTCAAATTATAACTCCAAAATATTAAGATAGATTTTGAGTTTTAAGTTTTTTTTAGTTTTTAATGATTCTTTGTAAATATTACTAAAATTCCTCATAAATTTTGCGACATGTGTTAAAACGTAGATGGGCAAATAATGCCAAGATTTCTTTAGAAAATAAAATTGAACAACAAATTTGAAGTAATCCACAAAGGATTGGCATTGGGGTTAGAGGTAAAGAGAGGTTTTTTTTTGGCAAATGATTTGATTTGACAGGTGTGCCCCTCTCTCCCACGCCCCTTGGGCCCCCAGCCCCCTCTCACTCACATTTATTGAGCGGGAGAGCGCGCTCATTTCTTTTGTGTGCTTATTCGCTGTACTTGTGTGTGTGTGTGAGTGGGTGTGGGTGTGGGTGTGGGCGTGGGCGTGTCCATTGGGAGCATTGGAGCATCTTTATCGAAATAACATTGTAATTGCTTTTTGATAAATGAAGCACGCGCTGCACAACTGACAGCCAAACAACAAAAACGACTAAAACAAACACAGAGCGACAGAGGCAAAGAGAGCGAGAAGTAGATTCGAATCCGAGTTACCCTCTCTCCTTTCGCGTGCTGCCTACCTCAAATCCAATTGAAGCGGTGTTCCCATTGGGATAACGGATTCCAGCTGGAGTTAGGGAACCAAGTGGATTTCAAGTGGATTCTGAGTGGGGAAATGTCCAGCAAGAAGTACACTGCGACTTATAATTACTACTATAATTAAAATTGAGAATTTAATATCAACATAATTCATTTTATTTAAAAAGTAGAATCCAAAAATGAAAAGAGGAGATGATCTTAGCATTTAGTTTTACATTAATTTGATTCATTTTCCTTGAAAATAAACAAAATTGGTAATTCTATCTGTTATTTCATAATAATCCATATATTCAATTTCCATTTTTATAATGATTATAATTTATTTTAGTTTATTTGTTATTGTATTTGTATAAATGTCTTAGCTTATCAGGAAGAAGTTTATTAGCGTACCGATTTTACTTGAAAAATGGTTAAGTTATACTAAGTTCAAAATGTTGTTTTCTTGTTTGTTTGTTTGGTTTTCTGATCAATTAACATTTGTATTTGGTTATACAATACATACACCTAATTTATACTATATTTTTGTTTTTACATTTATCTCTTTGGAAAACATTCAGAAGTAAGTTTGGTATACAAAAAATAGGCAAATGTACATTTAAAAGGAATCAAGATTTATCAACATCAGTCCACGCTTAGTTGTATTCCCTTAAGAATATATATATTTTATGCGTTCTATATGTATATATTTTGGAAGATTTTTGTTTTTGGTTCGTTCACATTTAAAAATTGGGAAAATTTCTCTAATTATTTGAAAGAAGGATTTTTTCTCGGGAAGAATGTTAAATGTTAATGCTGAATACTGAGTAAAAATTTGATATTGTTTATGTAATATAATTATAATTATATACGGTTTTCACATTTACCATAAATGTCGAAGACGTTTTATTGGGCAAACAATCGGACATGCCGTTGCTATCGTCCCTAATGGGTATTATTGGGGTTATAAAAGCAGAGAATCGCTCGGACGTGGACGTCTCACTCAAGTGATGCAGCCAGTCCAAGGCCCCCCTCCCCCATTTCCCCATGCCAATCCCAAATCCAAATCCCCCGAACCTAATATCTTCCGTTAGGGGAGGGGGAGGAGAGGGGCACGCACTCTGCGAAGACAATTTAAAATGTTGAAAAATGCTCAGCTAATTGGCAGTTGACAGCGTCGAGAGCCTGGGATTGGCTTGCCCCACAAAAAAACAACACAGCTACAAGCACACTGGCGCACAGGGGTTAAGATGGACCAAAGGGAGGCAGGGGCGGCACGGCGGTGAGCTGTAGGGGCATATAAATTTAATTTGGTTTATAAAAAGTGCTTGAGACCGTGGAGTGGGGGGGCACAAGGCTGAAGTGGCCGAGCGACGAACGGAAAAAGGGGGCTGCAGCCGGGTTAAGGCGGCCTAATGGCAGCCAAGTGGCCGCCCAAAAGTCAACCCCCTTTGCTTATTCATAAAAAAAAAACAAATTTAAAAAATACAAAACCCAAGAAATTAGAAAAAAGGGAAAAGAAATTTTTGAAAAAAATTAAAATGTGAATTTTGGAAACAAAAACTTGAAATACCCTTTGAAGTTCATAATTTTCAGCACATTTACATATCGGTTTTAGCTAATCCTTCTAAAAGTTCTTCTCAAGACATTCTTTAAAAAATACCTACGTTTCTATGCCTCAATATAAATTTAAATTTTGATTAAACTTAAAGTCTTTATTTCTTAAACTTTTATTTTTAACCTATTAAAACGTATGGTTCCTATACCCTTTATACACCCAAACCAAACCATTTTATACTTGTAATGTTACAAATAAAAAACCAGAAAGGAAGTTAAAAGATCAGAAAGCCGAAGTTTTTATACCCTTGCCCTGTGTACTTTGAACCAAACCTTTAAATTAATAATTAAAAAGTTGAACATGTTAAAATTAATATTCATTTTCCATTTCGTATGGCAGTTCTATAGTTCTAGCGACTAGTTTTCATAGAGGCATGCCTAGATCGAAAGGGCTGTTGATGCTTATCAAGAATATACTTCATACCTTGTGGCAAACTTTAGGCTAAAATTATAATACCCTTATCAAAGGTATTAAAAGGGCAAACAAACTGATTGAAAAATAACAAAATACAATATAGTAAATCGAAAAACTATATCCTATTTATAATATATCCACATCGAAAGGGTATATAGTAAGGAACGGACAACTTTTTAAGGAGCTAAAAAAAAAAGAGAAAAAAGAGAGAGGGAAGTTCTTGGGGTTTTGGAGTTTTCAACCAAAAAGCAAGAGTCGTGGGGAGAAAGGAAAAGTTTAATCGGAAATTCTTTGGAGAATACTTTTCCTGGCTTTTTATCCTCCGCCCCTCCAGCCCGGCCAAGGAATTTTTTTTTTGTGTTCCATTTCATCTATTCAAAGAAGTTTCTCATAATCGACACGACGCAATCTCATCCCCCAATCAACCCTCCTCGCCGCTTTGTCTTGAATGCATTTGCATATCCCAACTCTAATTTATATGATAATGGAGGAGAACAGGGAAAGCAGGGGGAAGCCCCCAAAAATCGATGACTTAGTTTTTCTTTTTTTCTGTTTTTTGATAATCAAACCCAAGCTCAAGTATGATATTCCCATGCCAACACCCGTAACAAATAAAAGTAGCCAAAAAGGAGGAATGAGCTGCAATAACAAATCAAATTATATTTACATAATAATCAAATCAAGGATATAAATGTTGAAAGGGTTCGCGCTCCACTTCCACTTCCGTTTCCATACTTTTGGGCTTATTCATAAACAGAGTTCATAGCCTAAAATGTGTGTGTTTTCTTAAGGAAATAAGGATCAAGAAATATGCGAGTAACGAAATTGGATATTCCTATTACGACTACTAACTAAAATTAACTTATGAAGGTCATGTTATTTAATATGGCAATGGTTACCGGAGTCTAGATCAGTGAGGCTGAAGTTCCCGAACTGCTCTAGGCTCCAGAGTTTTTAAAGAAAAGAGCTGTGTTTTTTTTAGTTATAAGGGAACTAGAATCGATTTTATTCTGATATATTTATCGTTTTTTGGAAGTTTACTAATTTATAACTACAACCATTGGAGTAGACACATTCTTGAATGCAATTTAAAAAATATATTTAAATATTAAAGGAGCAACTCTCCACTAACTAACATTGTGTTGGTAAACTTGGAGTTTGTTCTTCCCCCGCGTGGAACACATCTCTCGTCTTCTTAAAATCATAATTTAACAAAACAATTGCTTATAAAAATAAGAAAAAAAAAAGAGAATAAGTAAAACTTGTATCGTTTAATATTACATATAAATAAATTAATGGCTAAAATATTTACAGGCTTTTTGCGTAGCGAAGCTTTCCTTTACTCAGTTTAGACCTTTGATTTAACCGCATTTAACCATAGTTTAGTTTAGTTATCAGTTACTTGTGGTTACTCCCTCTCGTATTTGTTCTTCTATTTTTTTTTTTTTTTTTTTT
>JAEIIJ010019894.1:0-33513 GCA_018904815.1 Drosophila ogumai | reverse complement strand
GTCACAAAATCAAACTGTACAGGGCTCACTCGAATTACTTGACTCTCAGTCACAGTCTCAGTCTCAGTCACAAAACCAAACTATACAGAGCTCAGACCAATTAATTGACTCTCAATCACAGTCTCAGTCACAAAATCAAATTGTACGGAGCCCACTCGAATTACTTGACTCTCAGTCTCAGTCTCAATCACAAAACCAAACTACCTCACAATCACAGTCTCAATCACAAAATCAAACTATACAGGGCTCAGGGCCAATAATTGCCTTTCAGTCACAGTCGCAGAACCAAACGAGTATCACCAATATAAACATTAATAATCATATCAATCAGACCATAATAAACAACCCTCCGCCCTTCTTTACGTTAAACGACATCAACGACGATTCTAAGCTTCACACGGTAAGTAATGTGCTCTCATGTGGAGCACATTATACTTCCGGAAGTTCAGGAAGATTCATCTCTGGCTTTTATTAAAATACATACCTAAATATACAATATATAATCTTTAAATTTGTCAAATCAAAACAGTTTGACTTGATCGAGAAGTACGGGTACCCATCAGAGACCCGCTGCCTGTACACTGAAGACGGCTACAAGATCTGCCTGCACCGTATTCCCCGGCCCGGAGCTCCACCCGTACTCCTGGTCCATGGCTTGATGTCGAGCTCAGTCTCTTGGGTGCAATTCGGTCCGTCGAATGGCCTGGCCTACATCCTGTACCGGAAGGGCTACGACGTTTGGATGCTCAACACCAGGGGTAACATTTACTCCCGGGAGCACAAGGTCCAAAACTTGAAACCGCGGCAGTACTGGGACTTCTCATTCCACGAGATTGGCAAGTACGATTTGCCGCCTGCAATCGATTTGATCCTGCAGGTCACGAACCAGCCGAAGGTCCAGTACATCGGTCACTCCCAGGGTTCCACCGTGTTCTTCGTTATGTGCAGTGAGAGACCCGAGTACGCCGCAAAGGTGAACCTCATGCAGGCCCTTGCGCCAACGGTGTACCTGCAGGATACCCGCAGTCCAGTGTTAAAGTTCCTGGGAATGTTCAAGGGCAAATTTTCGGTGAGTATTTTAAGTATTCTAATTTCTCATTCACTTTATGGAATCTCATATCTTCACTACAGATGCTCGTGAACCTTTTCGGCGGCTACGAGATCTCATCGAGCACGAGGCTCATCAAGCAATTCCGCGAACACATTTGCACCACCTCGGAGCTGGCCAGTCGCATCTGCGCCATCTTTGACTTCGTGCTCTGTGGCTTCGACTGGAAGAGCTTCAATGAGGTAGGTCTCTTGGCTCTGTAGAGTTTGGAATTGCCAATTGACGGACTCCTTTGCAGACCCTCACCCCCATCGTGGCGTCTCATGCCTCTCAGGGCGCCTCCGCCAAGCAGATTTACCACTACGCACAGATGCATGGTAAACTTAACTTCCAGCTCTTTGACCACGGCCGCCTTCTGAATCGCATCCGGTACAATGATCACGAACCGCCCAGGTACAACCTATCGCAGGCGGTTACCAAGGTTGTTCTTCACCACAGCGCTGGCGACTGGCTAGGTGTCAACTCTGATGTGGACCATCTAGAGCAAAGCCTGCCAAACCTCGTCGAGAGCAGGAAGGTCCAGAACGAGGGCTTCGCGCACTATGACTTTACAATCTCGAAGGATGTGCGCCCGCTGGTCTACGACAGCGTTCTCGGTCATCTGGATAACCATCGTTAGCCGTAAAAATAGGCTCTTAGTTATGTCGCTAAGAACTTTAACGGAATAAATAAGGAAACAAAAAGCTTTCCGTTGCTGTCAGGACTTTAATTCAGTCTCCATCTTATTACTTTTTCTATAAAAAATAGGACGCAAAAATGCCACCATGTAAGCATTAGCGGTTTTTGCACCCACTGATAATAAGGGTCCCTCTGGGGATCTGCAATTTAGCATCCCTCACCCACCGAGCGAGAGGCAACAGAAATCAATGCTCGCGAGCAGCGCCAAAAAATTTGCATATCCCTGGCCCCGAAGCGCTTCCATAAATTTCACATCCTGAACGCATATTTACACGCCGCGAGGCCAAGTTTCCAAATTAAGTTTGCAATCGAAATGAGGCAAAAGGAAGCCGGGACCAAGGCCTTAAATTGCTCACGTGTGTGACACATTTCTTTCTTTCGCCGGAGCGGAGCAGTCACGACGACAATGGCGAACAAGCGGAAGCGGAAACGCGAAATGTGAAAAATGCGCAGAGCAAACAAAACCTGGTTGGGGGTGGTAAGTGGAGGACAAATGGGGAAACGGGAAGGTGGAACGTGTCGTTTAACAGCTCCACGTACGCAGCCCGCGAGGCACATGCCACCCACTACAGCCTCCTCACTGGAGGTGGCGTCTTTGATATTTTCAAGCCAAGTTTGCAGATGGAAGTATTTTTTTAAATTTTAGATATATTTTTTACATTTTTTTTGTTCATATTGAAATTATAAATCATTGGTAAAAGCATTTACGATTTGAATTCTTATTAAGAAATAAAATTTCAACTTTAGAATTATTTATTTCTAATAATTGATGTAATATATATGGACGCTCTGCTTTATAGAGTCCCAAGTAGATAAAGTGGGCTCCACAATTATCTGTTTCTTCTAAATTAAAAAGCATCTACACTTTTAAAGCCACCAATTAGTTTAAATATAAATTTATAATTAATTCCATACATTTTTTATTACTATTATTATTTTTTGCTCATAACTATTTCCAGCTGCCATCACTGCTTCTCCTCGCATGGTAGGCCCTTCTGGACGGAGAACGGATTCCGATTCCCCTGTCGCAAGCCCGGCGTACGTGTGTTATTTAATGCTTATCTTTATCCTTTTCCCATTAGTGTTATTGATGTTGGCAGCGGTGGGGCTCGTTGTCAACCTGCTCTCAAAAAACTTCCCACAGGTGCGGCCTCTCTCCACGTACCTCCCTCCGATAAACTTGCCCTCCGGCTAAGCGCTGACAATTGATGCCAAGGATACTCCAGCCAAATCACGCGCTAAACATTATTTTAATGTCCCCAGGCAGTCACATATGGATGTATATATTCGAGGCCCTTCCTCTGTCCCTGCTCCATGCTCCTTGTTTCTGGTTTCGTAGGGACTCCTTAAAGCCCTGCCAGCTCGGTTCTGTTTCGCGTTTCTCGGAATTTGCCTGTGCGTCAAGAGGACCCTTGGGAAGGGCTGGCACTCTGCTCCCTGACTCCCATTCTATGGATCCCACGCATCAAGCCGGGTCGCGTCCTTGAAGGATTTGGGCCTGAAATTGAATGAGAATGCTGGTTAAGTACAGAGCCAGATGGCTTGGCAACAAATCGAAGCCGGAAAGCTGAGCTGAAAATTTATTGGTCTGCTTTAAAGCGACATGTAGAATATACAAAATGAAAATAAATATAAATAAAAGCAAGTTTTAGAAAAGGAAACCCATGGTTCTGCATCACGTTTTCTTATAATTTTCAGGAAGGGTTAAATGCAATCGAAAACTCAGTTAGCTTTGACATTTCCATCACCAAAAAAGGTCGTGCGGCAGCAATTGTGTTCTGTTATGTAGTTTTCGACTGGTGGATAAACCTTTCACACATTTTCAACACCAATCCCAACAAATTCAAATGTTTTGCCAACATTTCGTATTCAAATAGAAGCACAAAACAATTAAGAAGCGGTCGAGGAATTTCGCGAGGCCCCAAGTGTAATTGAAAACCCTTCTGACAGCACCCGAGTTCTCTATTTTCTATAGAAAAGCGACCAAGGCCAAGTAGCAAGAGCCCCAAGAGAAAACTTATTCAAAGAGACCATCGAAGGCGGACCAGATGCGCCAGCCAAGACCACCGCTCCAAAGTCCAGCCGAGCCCACAAACTAAAATCCCCCCGTCAGCCGGAGATCCCATAAACGATAAACCCAACCGTAGAGCCAAGTATCCAAGGTGATGTGGTACCAAAAATATACAATGAGCCCGCAGCGACGTGTGCCTGTGGTGCACCACCAGATCGCGATGCAGTGCGCCCGGAGCATTATGCGCATGGCCTCTGCCCTGCCCCAGCCGCCGTCCTGCTATCCGTCCGGCCATGTGCCCATCCTGGTGGAGCTGCGCCGCACAGACGAGTCCACTGTCTACCGCTATCAGGTGAATGTGCCGCCCTGGGGCTGGGCACTGGAGCAGGAGCCGTGGTGGTCATCGGACCTCGGCAGCAGCTCCGACACCGGTCTTCAGGTACTGATGCTTCCCGAATTGATGGACTCGCTGGTGCCAAAGCTGCCGGATATACCGCCCTGTCCAATGCACGGACATTTTGGTCTGGAAACGATTCCGGTGCCGGCACAGCCCTTGGTAATGAGCCAGTCCTTTGTTCATGTGGTCCACTCGGCGGATTCTCCGTTCGTCCCGGCCATTATATCGACATGCAGTGCCCCAGCCGTGGCCGGCAGGGTCGCTGACCCCGTTCTGGAGCACTTTGAGGATCCTCTATACGGGGAGCAGCTGTCCTACTCCAACATCTGGCAGCCGGTGGAACAGGAAACAGCCATACAGTCAGCCACGGATTCAGCTTCAGCTTCAGCTTCATATTCGACTCCTGCTTCATCTCCCATTGCAGAGTCGCAGCGGCGTTCCCAGAAAGTGTCATCGGCGCCCCGCCGCTTTCCACAACTGCTCCTTCTGGACGAGAATGACGAGTACGTGGCCTCCAAAGAGGAGCGTCGAACTAACGGGCGTCAACCGGAGGCGGGAGGAACTCGGAGCGAGTGGGCTAGAATCCCCGAACTGTGTCTGGACAGCAACGGGGAGTATGTGCCAAACCAGCTGCTTCAGCGTCCGCTCAACGGCTACCGGTCAGGGAGCAGGGTGCAGCCAGCAGTGGAGAAGCATTCCAGGCAGCAGCAGCCCAAAGTTCACCTTCCCAACGGACTTAATGGCCTAAAAGCCCGCAACGGTTTCAAGAGCCTCAACGGCTTCCCACCCCACCTCAATGGCCACCACAAGAACGGCTACAAGGCCGCTGACCAGTGCATGGCCTATACAGATCGGGACAAAGTGATGCGTCTGCGCTTGCAGGAGCACGCCGAAAGCCGGCAGGATCAGGTGCCGGCCCGACGCGAGAAGGTCGACCAGAGTATGCAGCGACTGATGGCCATAATGCCAACGGAGCCCAAGGAGCCCCTGCCGAGTGTCACAGGTGAGATGTGCCAGAGATTCACAGATTCATATTGATAAAAATAATTGTTAAAAGGGAATCTAAATAAATCTCATTCTCCATTCATTTGACAGATGTTGTTGTGCCGACGGAGGCACTGCCGCAGCCCCACAGCTATCGGGAGCCGCAGACGTTCTTCCGCTGGAACTACTGCACTCTGTGCCACACGTCCATGCGGACGGTGCGCAACTCCGTTGACCATTACACGTCGCGGGCCCACGAACGCAGGGTCAGCACCTTTCTGGGCCGCCTGCGTTTCGAGAAGAATCTGTGCACGGGCTCGGCCCTGGTGGATATCCTGGCCCTGCCGGAACAAGTGCTCCGCTATTTGCACAAAGACCGCCCCTCGGACTTGTACTGCGACCTGTGCGACCTTCGGCTGACCTCGATTATCCATGCCGAGCAGCACTTCTTTGGACGCCGCCACCGCCAGATGGAGCGCCAGATGAGCGAGTCGAACGGCTTAAAGAGCGACTGGGCTCGCAAGGACGCCAAGCTGCTGATGTGCGAGCTGTGCGACGTGAGCATCACCTCCGAGTCCCAGATGGCCATGCACATCTCAGGTGTCCGCCACCGGAAGCGCGCCCACATAGCACGCGTCCGTGGCGTCTTCGGCCTGGGTCCAGTCTCCATCGATGGCAACCACATGCTCGAGATCAACACAAACGGCACCGTGGCCCCGCTTCGTCAGCAGGGCATGCTCTCCGTTCCCAGCTCTATTCAGTACCGTCCTTGGGGTGATCCCAGTGCCGCCTACTATTGCCAGGCCTGCAACGTGACCCTGAACCATCTGAAGTCCGTGAAGCAGCACGAGAATGGACGCATGCACCAGCGCAACGTGCTGCGTCTGCCCCCGCAGTGACCAGGAGCGAGGATGATCGGAATGGATGCCATACAGAGAGGGGAAAGTAGGGAAGACAGAGTGCAGTTCGATTTAACCACCACAGTCCGGATCGAAGACGCCGGTCCGCGTTGCAGTGCTGCGTGTTAATTGCAATTTATTTTTGATCTATCTAGCTTTTTTTTATAAGTTTTATAAAAGTAGTAAATAAATATCTCCCTAAAATCCCAAAACGTAAAGAAAAAAGTGTATTATTTATCACGCATATTTTTGTTTAACTTGGCATATAATTTGTATAGCTTTAAAAGCTTTATTTCAGAATTTTAAAACCAAATTAAGTATAATTTTGATGGTAAAAAATCTGTTAATTATTAAAATATAATTTATGCGTTAACGACTTAACTATTTTATTTATTTAATTAATTATTTAATTTATTTAAATCAAGAAAAGTATGTACATATGTACCTCTAAAATAACAAAAAGGTTTAAAAAATAACTATAAAGGAATCAAATAATCTATGAAAAATGGTCTCAAAATAAAAAATATACTATAGGCAATTTATATTAGTGCACAAATATTTACTTTTTGGACTTGCAGATGTTTAAAATACTAATTTCTCACTTAAAAATTATTATACAAATTGGCTTACTACCAGCAACTTAACGCTTGCAATATGTTGCCTACTTTCGGGGCTAATTCATAAATGTATACCAGCAACATGTTGCTGCAACAAAAGTGAACTGCAGCCGAATCTGAAATCCACATTTCCGGCTGGGGTGAGAAACTATCAACTCTTCCGGGCTTAATTAATGATGCAATTCTCTCGCCGCCACTGTCTGGAATCCCTGCTTTTAATTGCTCGCCTGCTTATGCATCGGCACGCTTTCCTCTGGTCGCCAGACGAAAGTGGCATAAAATCTGATGCCACTGCAGACGACAATGGTGGCCGTAAAAAGGAGCTATATCGAAGGGAGAGCGCCACTGCCAGTCGGCGGGAGTCTAGACAAAACATGGCGCTAAATAAATAAATAATGGCAGCTAAAAAACCAACACCTACCGCCGCGGCGCGCCGCCGACATTGACACAGCCACAAAAACGGGCACAGAAACTTGGGAGGTACAATATTTATGGCCAATTTTTTTGCCGCCCAGCTTTGTTACTTTGTTTGGGTTTGGCGGAGCAAGGTCAATACCGTGGTGATCACACACCCTAGCACAGAGCTACGGCTACGGATATCTCCTACCCATTCGGCCTGGTCTGGTCGCCGGTTTGCCGGCAGACAGCAGAAGCTTCAAACATGTTTTCGCATAAATTAAACTTCTTATCTGGCTGTAAAACATTTGACGCCATTTCTGGTATTGTTCATGTCGCATTTTCCACACTTTTCACTGCGGAAATGTGCGTGTGAGTATGGGTAGGAAAAATACAAATAAATATGGGCGGGAAATTGACATTTTTATCGATGATATAGTTAATGATATTGCCATTGTCCGAATGGATGTTCGCTTTGCATTTATCTGGCTTGATGACAGTCGTGAGCAGATGAACTGCATCTGCATAAAAATGCATTTTAAAGTGTTTTCATAAGCTGTAAGTAATTTTAAAAAATATATATTTATTTAAGGAATTATAACTGCAAGTTAAAGCAAAAGAAATCATTTTAAAAGATGGTACTTTTCTTTTTCCAGTAAGTAAAATATTTTATTATGAATATATATAAATAAATGGATTTTTAAATCAAAACGTTATAGAAAAAATATCCTTTGAATGCTCTTTTTTATGGCCGTTGATAGCTCTTTATAATGGCTTTTAAAAATGCATTATCTACTTTCCAGGTCTTAAATGTATCTGTTTTTTTCACATGCTTATATTAGCTGCACTCCAGACCCTCGGAAAATTGCGTTGAGTTCGTGTACAACTGTGTAAACAAATTAATTATGCAACTTTGTGGGTAAGCAAACTGAGCCAGTCCCCGCTCTCGCTCAATAAAATATCCTTTCAACATATTTCAGCATAAACATTCGCCATTTCCTGCCACTCGCACTCACACCCCCCTCAGGGTCTGCCCCAATCGCTCAGGCATAAGGAAATTTATGCGTGGCGAGGCCAAAACCAAAACCAAAACCGAAACCAAAACACATTCTCCAGGGCAAACTCTCGACTCTGGCGACTAATTTGCATTCGTATGGCCCCCAGATAGAGTGCGGCGCAAAGATACGGATACACACGGATCGAGATACAACTGCAGGCTGCATCTGTGCAATTAACATAATTTCGGCAAAATGCTCACTTGGACAAAATGCCGAGGTAGTTTAACTTATTTGCATATTAAACAAAGTGTCTAAGTCTAATAAATGGAAATGGAATCATAATATATGACTGTATCTTTAGTATTTGATAGGCTAGTTTTTATTCTTAAAACGCTTTTAGATAATTCTGACCTTTAAACGATATTCGCATTCTTTAACACAATATTTATCTATAAATTTGTTGTATAACTTTTTAAACAAATCAATGCCTAAAAACCTAAGTAAAAAAAGAATAAAATTTAAAGCTTAAAATGCTAGTTTTTTCAAGGCTATCTAATCTCCATACTGAATTTAAAATGTTAGGAAATTAAAATCACTGCGTTGAAAACTTCAGACTAAGTTAATAATACCTAACAGAAGTCTAAAAACAGTTGAAAAATATATCCTGAATACACAAGCTGATTATTTTACAACCCTAATAAAAATGTAAAAAATTTATAATAAAAATATAATAAAAAATCGCTAACTTCTCTTAGACATGTTTTACAGATCATATAAAATAATAAGCTCTGCTATGGCCATATTACGATCTGCCCGTTTCAGATATTTGATTATACGTTATGTGATCGTTTACTTGTCACAAACTAATAAACTTTTTATATGCCACAGTCAGCGTATATTTTTTTTTCTGCCGCTTACTGTTTTTATAGCACTTATTACGGGTCGGTCGATGTTATGTCAAAACTAGACTCACATTTCTCAAAGGGTGTGTGTTGGGGATCAGCGCAAAAGGTTCAAAGCGTGTGAAGTGCTTATTGTTTGGCTGTCTCTGCCGAATTATATAAAATGCTTTTAATGTTTTTAATTGTTACGTGTTTTGCGTACATTGTGTGTCACAAAAAACAACAGAGAGAAAAAGAAGTAAGTTTAAGACAGAGGGCGGCGTTAGGAAAACCGGACTGGCAAAGAACATGCTTGGGGCGAAAGCGGAATAAATACATGTAATTATAAATTACTAATTGAAAGCCTTAATTAAAATATATATATTTAAAAAATAACCATATTTTAAGGACACAAAGAGGGCATAATTAGAGGAATTCATTTCTTTAAGCTCTTTACAAATTGTTATGCTTAACAACTTCTCACCTTTTTATCTACTTATTAATGCTCTAAATTTTAATGTTCTTCTGGCTTAAAGAAAATGATAAATTATTTATGAAAAATATTCCGAGTCACTCGATTTCCAACCCTCTTTTGTGCCTCGTCATCTGCAACAAGTGCCAACAAATTGAACAAGACGTTGATTAGAATCCGCATTTCGCGACACAGACATCAGCATTAGTAAAAAAATCCCCCGAGATTAAGCCGGGCTCCGTTTTTTCCCAAAATTTTTTGTCTTTCTTTCTTTTCTATTTATTTATGTTTGGGATGAGATATGTGTCAATCGAATGTGTGGCAGCCAGCGAACAAAACCTGCTGCCGCTATGCTTTGGCATTTCGCTCAAAAATATTGCAAGAAATGTAAACAGGAACAGAGCCTGTTGGCTGCTGCCTGGTACCATGACACATTTACCAACATTTTGCGAATGACAAATCTGGCAAGGCATTCGCTCGGTGGCCACCTGTTGTTGTTGTTGTGTTTGTTGCTGTTGTGGCAGAGTTGGAAAAGCAAACAAACAACGCCGCTGTGGCTCTGTCTCTTGTGCCGCGTGCCTCATGTCTCATGACTCTCGCCATCGAAACTCGAAAACTCCGAAAATATTAAGGCAGAAAAAGTAAATGCTCTTTTTGCCTGAAAAAAATCCTTTTTTACAAATCTAGTAACCTTTTTAGCTAAAGTGCCAAGAAAACATTACTCTTTTCTAGGCTAAATTAGTTGAGACAAAAATACCAAGTTAAAGCTTGATTACATGCATACAGAATTAGAATAAGTTTCAAGCAACTAAAGCATAATGGTGCGCAGACGACGAGCTAAGCGAACCAGGAGGTCTGCCGAGCTGGATCCATTGAGGGAATTCCTTGAACCCTATCTGGCTGACGATCCTGAACTGCAGGAGTTGCTGCCGGAGATCTTGCGTATGCTCCATGAAATTCCCGATGCAGCATAATTACCATTTTCCCTCAAATTTGGTAACTTTTAAATTATATTATTAATTAACCTTTGATAAATGGTGCCAAAATCTTGTGATTTTCGTGCAGCTTTCCTCGTTTTATAGAGTACACTCAAAACTACTTTCGATGTCGCCATTAGCAGACTTTTCTTGGTTTGGAAAATTTTTGTGCAGTTCAGACGTGGTTGAGCAGCAGCGGGACGGTGGCACCGGGCTGGAAGATTATATAATAACAGGCCACAGCCGATACGATGGAGAGAAGCTCCCGCCAGGAGTGGGCCACCGCCACCGCCGCCACTGCATCTGTCTCTGGGTGCAATCAACCTGAAATTGGAATGCCATGCGAATGGAATTCGTTACCAAATATTGATGACAGTAATAGCCCCAGGAGCATGCCGCCAAGTTTTCTGAGCGTTAGGAATCACTTTACATAATCGCCCGAGAGAAGCGACCGGAGCCGCCAATAAAATCCGCGAAACTACCACGTTACGCAGACTCCCAATTTGGCGATATAAAAAAGCGGAGAGGAGAAAAACGCCCCACCAATTGCGACTTGTTGCCGCCACCGCCGCCGTTGGCCTAATTACAGTTGTTGGCCAAAAGCCGGTGTGGGCCCGTCGGCTGCTTGGACTGGGATGGCTGGGTGCTGTTGGCGTGGGCGTGGGCGAGATCCAGGCGCCACAATTAAGATGCGGTTTCAAAGCGCCACATTTCACGGGAAAGGCCCACTGGCTGGCTGACTGTCTGGAGGTTTTATCAACTACAATGTTCTTTGACTTTGGCCAAACTATGTGTACTCCTATTACTTTTGAGTTAATAAAATAAAGGTTGTGTGGTTAGAAATAGCTTGCCTTGTTCTAAAAATAAATCATGCAAAGCAGACCATCTTAAATAACTCAAGATGCTCAAGGGTTGTAAGATATCGTTACCTCTGATCCTCCTACATCGTGGCTCTAAATACACTTGATTTATTTAAAGATATTCTAACAGAAAAGTTCTAACTTTATCTGATATATTTTTAAGCTTAAAAATCCAGCTTAAAACATTTTCAAACCCTCCTTAAACTTCATAATAATATTAGCAAGTTTCGCTACCTAAGTTTATCACAGTTTAACCTTTTCAGGTTGGCTTTAAATTCTGTCTAACAATTTTATGTCTGTAGTAAATTTTAATGTTCAAGCCATTATTTGTTGTAAGGCGTCAAAGCCTTGAAATGTCTCCTCCTCGCTTCTGGGGTCAGTAGAAATTAAGCGTAGGCTTCCCCAGAACAATTGGGGACTGGGTTTAAAGAGTCGTTAAAGTGTTAGCACAACAATTATCCCTACCCGGGTGCCAAGTCAACTGCGGCAATCAAGCACTTCTGCCTGATACACATACTTATACCAAAATACAAACATGGTTTATAAGCCGTCGTAAGATGATATGCAAATGAGATGGACGGCCGGAAAGTGTGTCAGCCGTAAAGCAAACAACCAGCAGAAGCCGCAAAAATCCTCTCGACAAGGCCACAAGGCAAGGAGAAGCTGGGCACAGTGTCTGGAACTGGGACTTAACCCCTTGTCCCCGGCACTTAAAACTTACGACTCTCTTTCAACAGATATTTTCAGTGTCACGCTGCGGTGCGATGCGGGATAAACCGAAAACAGCAAAACACAAAAATTACAACAATTTCGATGCAGCGGCAGCAACAAACAAAAATTCGTAAAATAAAAATTACTCGCGCCTTGCGACCTTGAGATTGGCGGCATTAACCCATTACAAAAAATAGGTGATTTTTGACATTTAAGAAAGGTTAATATATACATTAAATTGGTAAATATACATGGGATAATAAATATAAATAAGAGCTGCATAGCTTATTTTATACATTTAGTTTTACAATGGAAATATATAAGATTAAAAATAAAATATAAAAAAAGGTGTATAAACTTGATGGTACTTAAAAACAGTACATTTATTTAAAATCTTGGTAAATTTAATATAAAATGTACCTATAAAATTTAACTAAAGATAAGGCCAAAGGTAAGTCTTAAGTGGGTTAAACTGCCACTGCTCAGTGGCATTGCCACGTTTGCCTTACTCTTGGTATTGGCAATTTTCCCCAGCCCAAAAACGTACGAAATGTTGTAAGAATCTCAGCAGAGCCAAAACCCAAAATAAAAGCCCCAGATAATTGCAGTCGTAACAATCCGAGCGAGATAATAACGAAAAGCACAACAGCAACAGCAACACAATTACCGATGCCGGACAGCGGCGAAAGAAGTGGATGGCCCTGCCCCTCAGGTGATTGCATGTGGCACGTGTTCATGACATTCCTCCCAGTCCAAGTTTGTGGCACTTTTAATGGCTAGGCGACCCAATTGCCATCGCCTTGGGAGTGCAGATCATATGCTATGTGATCATTTTTAATCGCTAACCGATTGCAATTCGATTTGTAATTGCTTAACAAAAAAATAATATAGATTCTGAAACGAAATTCAAACCTTAATAATAATAAAAACTAAAATACTATAATAAATAATAATTCAAACAAATATTAATAAGAATTTGTTTTAATTAAAATAAGTAATATTTTCTTCGTCATGGAACTTATTACTTTATTTCAGAATAACATTCCACTTTAATTTTTTTGCCACAAGTATCTCTTTTTATCGGTAAACACTTTACTTGAAATCTTTAAAAAAAAATACCCCCATATCCATAAATAAAAAAGTCGACCTGTAAATATTATTATTTAGGGCTGCCTCAAGGTCATTTTTCTCAGCGTTCGCCCCTGCGAAACTTCCTTCCAGTGTTTTTCTTTTATTTCCCCCAGTTTTTTCGCTCACCGTGGATGTAGTAAGAATGCATGTAAAAATGGTTATTGAATTTATGATTAATGTCTGTGCACATTGTTGTCATTGAGGAGCCGACAAATTGGCCCGGCCAAGGGCAACCAGTGCGGCAAGAAAACCAAGAAACCCCGAGATAAACGGGAAGAGATAGCTGCCAAAGCTGCTGTGGTGGTGGGAACAGAAAAAACACAAAGAAATAAAGCCAAGACAAGGCCCAGACGCAGTGACAACACCGGCAGGCAATGGAATAATCCCAAGATGCAGATAGCCTGAAATGAGATATAAACAAAACAAATGACGGGCAATCACAACAAATCGCGCAATGAGCGATGCCATGGGAGGGAGGAGGAGTGCTCCCGCCTTCAGCCAGGCGCGGCACAAAGCAAAATTGTGTGTTTGTGTCTTTGAGTAATTCTCCACCTGCATTTTAATTTGGCCAAATGCAGACGTAACCCGACGCCGGTCCAAATATTTCGACAGCCCGAGCCTCGCCGGGATGGGGGCTGCTTCAATTGCAATTACCTTGGCGTCGCACCACCGGAGCACGCAACCGAACCGAGGCACCGTATGGGACGTTCGGGACGTGGACGTGCCAAGTGCTCCGCCGCCTAACGGGCTAAACGGATCGAACCCAGAGACAAGCCCCATCTCGCCGAAGGAAAGCGAAACGAATCCAAACGAAACCAAAGACTTAGGCAAAAAACTGGCTCGGCACGCGCCAAGCATGGCTAGCAAGAGGGGGAGCGGCTACAGGTTGCATTGGGGGCGTCGAACATGTCGGCTCGATCAGCTGACTAAACTGGGCAAGTTGAGCTAGGTCGGTAAATATTTACACCGGGAGAAAAGTGTTTTTAATTGTTATAAATAAAAGTATATAATTTACCAAATTCCCCAAAGCTACAGTATTATTTTTTGCTTAGATATAAGCTAGTTAATATATTGAACAAATATTTAGAGACAGCATTGAACACCTTTTATTAATTTTTTCTTCTTACTCATTTATCTTTTTATATCAATTAAAAATTGATTTTACTTTAATTTCATTTGTATCATTTCTAAAATATATGCATATATTATCATTAAATAATTTACAGTATTAATAGAGGTTAGTCGTAGCAATATATTAATTTAATGTTACTCCCTTTTATCCCCTGTGCACTTTAATTACCAAGCCATACAAGTGGCAGCTAAGCGACCGTTTTATATTGAGAGGAGCAAGCAACAATATCTGCCTTAAATCAGCAGTTCGGGAGCTTCAGCTATTTCCCATCAATAAGCACGCGATCCGCAGTCCAACAAGTTGGCCCCAAAGCCACCGATCGTGGCTGCAACTCGGGCCTAGCTAGCTCTCTGCCAGCCGAGTCTCGGCCAGTCGAGTGACGAAGCTCAAGCCAGACGGTTGCCAAAGCAGATTGATCGCCGCGCCAAGACCCCCGGACCCAGTGCTACGGATTAGTGTGTGTCACTCGCCGTGGGAACAAGCTAAAGGATACCCCCGTTTGCCACCCAATCGGATACGATCCGAACCGATCCGACACGTTACGTGCCACGAGTGTGACGAAAGCGGAGATAGTGACGACGTAACCGTTACGCCCAAGTGCAGGCCACCGCTGCATTTGCCAATTTGCCCCATTTTGTGTGTCCGACTGAGCGTGAGTCAGGGGAGCGAGTGTGCCGAGTGTGCCAAGTGAGTGTGCCCAGTGTGTCCCAGTGAGTGCTTCGCGTTTGCTTCGATCTGTCTTGTTCCAATGCGGCCCACCGTGGAGGACCGGGGTCGTCTGCTGATGACCCTGCTGCTTCATTGCCTGGTGGCCATGCAGGTGTGCGGCCGGGCCGGTGCCTTCACCCTACTCTCGCCCTTCAGCTCCACCTCGCAGACGTTCAAGAACCTTCTCAACTCGGTGCTGCTGTCGAGCAATGCCAATCTGGCAGGCGGTGGGCGTAATCTCAAGTCGGATGTCCTTGAAGATGCCTCACTAATTACGGTGAGTTTGAGGATAAAAACATTTTAAGAAATATATGAGGTCACGGGGAAAGCTCAGAGGGAATTTTTGGTAAGATATTTTTGGGATTATTTTGTTTTCTGGAAGCTCAGTTATAAAGATTGAGTCCATAACTAGGTCTCCCAGAGTATTAACTCTTCCCCCCATCAGTTTTCATACATCATTTTGTCCCCCAAGTCGGTCAAATATTTCCGCTTGACTTCCCCTTTGGCATTCACCTAAGTTTATCTAACAGTTTTTACTTGATTTCTGTTTGGTTTTTCGCTTTGTTATGGTTACGGTTTTCTTTGGGAACAATCGCGTTTAGTTCTAGCATTTATTTTCGTTTGACTTCTCTCTTGTGTGTCAAATGAATTTACACTTTTCAAAAGACTACGTGGAAGTGGACGTGAAAAGAAAGTCCACGTCTAGTGAAAAGTGTAAATTTTCGTTCTGAAAGTTCGTTGACCAAGAACCATCAAGAGGTTTGTTTTGAGTTGCCCGCGGAGGGTAATGGTCACCTGTCGTGATCAACTGCAGTTGGAATTGCACCGAGACCGACACTTACAGACTTCCCTTTGTGTTTGGCAAGCGAGAGGAGAGAGGGAGAGTGTGGTCGTAACTCGTGAAAATTTCGTTGCCTTTTTATGGCGTTAATCATGTCTAACTTCGGCGAGTGAGTTAACTCGCGCGTACGTAACGGCTGGATTAATTTCTTAAGCTGAGGCTAATTAAAAGATTTATGAGCATTGCATTGCATTGCCGGTGGTGTTAAATAACACCAGTAGAGGTGGTGGAGACTTATCTCAGTTAAAGAACGATGAGACTGCAATCATCCACGCGTCCGAGAAATCCGTACAGGTTTCAGTATTTATTTATTTGTTTATTGCTTTTAAGCCGCCACTTACGGCCAAACAAAAACGTAAGCCTTTGGCTTAGCCTTCGATGGAATATGGATCGGATACGAAATAAGCATTTTATGTTCGAAAGCGAGCGCTTTTTTAGAATTGATAGCCCCGATTTGTTGACCATTGACCTTGCGCCCATTTACAACGCCGACTTACGTGTCCAGCAATTAGATCAACATTTCCATTAGGCTTGCACACGCGCCTAAGGTTTTCCCTGGGTTTCCCTGAAGGCCAGAAAATTTGCATTTTACATTTGCCTTGTTGAAAAGTCGTTTCACAAAGCATATCTAGTATGATCGGTAACCAAATAAAGCCGAGGATTACCCAATATTTCTGGAGAAGTCAACAAACAGTTTGGGGCGAAAATGAGCAGAGCCAATAAAGCCAGGCCAAGAGCCGGTGGAAAAGAGTTATTAACATGTGTGCGAGTACACATTGGCGACGTAACGTAACGTATTTATGCGATTTACGTGATTCGCTATATTGCGCAGACCCAGAAACTAATAAAGGGTACAGGTACAGAGGTACCCTGTCTATTGTCAACTGCTCAAGTGGATCTTATGCAAAGTCACGGCTGGGCTTTCTGCTGCGCGTGTCTGCTCGGAATAAAACACCGAAAAGCCTGTCCGTAATTTCTGCACGTTGCCAAATTGCATAATAGCAGGGCTTGAGAGATGGCCAGATACACAGATACCACTATGTATATCTCTCTGAGGGGACACCTTTGACGGTGGCGGGCACAATAACAAATTGAAATTGTCAACGCTACACAATAATCAACGGGCAATTAGCCTGGTCCCTCCAGTGCACGTCCAGCGCTTGACTGACTTTGAAATATGGGTTAGCAGTCGGAGTTGGCTCTGGGCCACCCCGTCGTCCGTAGTCCTCCCACCCAAAATGTCAACGAGGAAGGCCTGCAGGCACCCCCGATAATCAGGAAATAACATAGTTGCAGCTCTTGGCTTGGCACTCCAGTTTCCCCCATTGTTTTTTGCATAAAAAAGGTTTCGGTTTTTGCCTTAATTTGAATTTAAAGATTTCCGCATTGTCGGGGCTGCCAAAGACTTACAAATGAATGTCGTTGGGAGTGATTATGTCGGGGTGTTGTAACTAAACTGGCAGAAAAAAGGTTCAAGTCAAAGAAGATTTCAATGAATTATTCTAATTTTTAATTTTTGTATTGTATTTCCATGTTTTCGTTTAAGAAAGTTGTGAAAATGTGTGGCTTCGTTTAAAAAGCAAATCAATCACCAAGGCAATTATCTATTTTAATATTGCTTTTAATCAAACTGTAATCAAATTCTAGCAACCCTAATCGATCAATCTAATTTGCATAATTATCTCAAGCCTTAAGTCTCTGCTCCACTTGATCAGCCTCTGAATCGAAGAGTTCAAATGTGATTAACCTCTAAGATTTTAATGCCATTAAAACGATGTCAGTCGGCGGCATAAAACGGCGGCCCAGAAAATGCAGCCGACCTGACATCGAATAGGAGGGGAGAGGAGCGGAGGACGGATGGATGAAGAAAAACCAGTTGGGGTCGATGATGCGCCGACATCGAGACGCTTCGAACGGCAATCATTATAATGAGAAAGAAGAGTGATAAAAGCCAAGTCAATATCAAGGTCAGTTACAAAATGAGCGATGGTCCACCAGTTGGATATATTGACACAGAGCCCCATCCATCGAGCTCTCGGGCTCGGACTCCTCCAAAAGGTAAATCCGCTGACAAGCTCCCCTCAAGTTCGAGCATCAAAAGTTTTTTATGCAAATGATTTGAAAAAAGGCGCGCCGAAAGCAACAGCAGCCCCTCCAAGCGTTGACACCAAAAAATTTGCATTGAATTTACAAAAGCAAACGAAAACATGGAAGTCCATGTACCATGCAACACTGGATGTACAGTAGCTATCGCTTAAGTTAAATCACATCGTAAAATGTAATAAATTTGGAGAGATATAATAGATAATATTATTTATTTTGCTTTTTGTGGGTTTTATGGAGTTGAGTTATAGATTTTCGTAGAAGTGAAAGCTTTCTTTAACATAAATTAAAAATAAAATAAACAATTGGTATAAAAAAGATAAGGTGTGAAAAAGCGTTTTACTTTGGCCAATAAATTATACACCTTAGTGAGGAACTATATATGACTATCAAATATTATAGCGCTGAACAGTAAATAATTATATAAATAATTTATCTAATGTAATGCTAAACAAATTCCAGGAGCAACCTTAGTTACCCTGAGTGTTCCTTCTAGCCAATACCCACTGTACACGCAACATTGCCAATTAGCGTAGACACAAACCGGAGGCAGGCAAACACACGAAAAATTAGTGGGTCATGATGAGCGATATGATAATCGCGCCCCAAGACTGCTTTATAGGTGCTAATAAAGTTTTGGCGGCTTTTTCGGCCAAAACGAACGCATAAGTTCAGTTAGCGAAACCGTAAAAATATGAATAAAGAAACAGAGAAAATAAATAAGAAACAGACAATCCATTTTTGCATTGGCCCAGGTCGAAAAATCACTACATTTACTTTTTCTACCGGTCGCTGGCTTGCCTCGCCGCTCCCCTACCCTCCCTTTATTTATTTAATTATAGTTTTTCCAACATTTGCGCGTATTGTTTGCAGCCGGCAATTTATTTGATTTATTCACTGCGCACAGAGTGCCTGGTCTTTGTATTTAAATTGGCGTTAAAACAAACAATTCAAATATTTGTGCAATATTTGTTGGTCCAGCGTGTGCTTTTTGTCTTATTATTAGTTTACACAACAAATGAGTTTATTTAGGTTTTCCACATGATTGCCACTGAATCGGATGAAACCCTAAAATATTCAATTAAATAAAGAGGCATTATTTAAAATAATAATCCACTGTTTCTTATTTTACTTATGAGAAAAAAGGCTGAAGTAGCTGAAGAATGAATTAAATATCTGTGCAATTTGTGTGATTTGCCTGCTTGCTGCTGTTTTAAGTAAAGATCATTTTTTCGACCGAAGATAAACATTGCTGAAGTTTTTATTACTGCCTATCTACGTGAATTTCCAAACTTTTTCGAGATTGGCCAACATGGCCGAGGCGGGCGGGAAAATCCAGCTGCCGGCCCGCACTTTGTTGCATTTTGCGCGTCTTTGCAACGCCTTCCTGGCCAGAGCTCTGTGCTAATATTGGCCCGGCCTGTTGTTTCGCAAAAATGTGTGTCAAGCCAAGGAAAACAAAAACTTCACCGAGTAGCATCGCCAGCGGCATCGGCGTCTCCAGCAGCTGTTGCAACCTTTCGGGGCTTGGCCAAGTCACTTTCTGCGCCGGCTTCTTCGCACCTCGTTCGCGGGCTGGCTCATTCATTCTTTTTAAGCGGCGAACAAAGAAATTATGCAACACTAAAACAGGCAAGGAAATTGCCAAAAAAATATACATTTGGGTAAATAAAAACAAACCAAATTTATGCTCAAACATTTGGCAAAAATCGGCCGAAAACAGAGCAGGAAAAAAGACTTGGCTGCCTTACTTTGCGTACCACTTCCTCGTGTTGTCCAACCAGCCGGCAAAGTCAGTTGGCCAATTGCAGTGTTTGTATTATTTTTGTTTTTTTTTTTTTCGGGCCATTCGCTGCCAAGGTTAATTAAAATGCCAGCCAGCAGCTCCCTGAGAGTCGAGTCTCTGGCGGCGTTTGTTTTTATTTTGTTTGTGGGTTTAAGTAATCGCGTGTTTATAACTTAACTTCTGCAATTGTGTTATGAGTTTTTCTTTTTCTGTTTATTTTATTTTTTTCGGGCACCCACTACCCCATTGCATAACGAACTTATCAAAAGTATCACGGATTTCGGTTAAAACCTATAAGCAGGAAGAAAAGTATGCTGTCATACAGTGCGTATGCGTGATACGTGACTGGGTTAAACTATGGCGATGTGCTTATAAAGGTTGCCGCGTGGACTTTTGCGTCACCTGTAGTTCCAATAAAGCGTCTCTCCAACGAACACTGTGTAGTTTTTAGCGGTGTCAATAATAACATTCTATATATAAATATATCTGTCTTACGACCGCCAGAATAATTCCATTATCCAAAGTCCACCCAGGCACAGGCAATTTGCTCGAGGACCGCAACAGCTTGGCAACTTTATTAACTTGTTGATGCCACAAATTAAAATTCATTAGTTCCAAATGACTGTGGTTAAGGCCAGACGGAGTGCCTCCTTGATGATCACGCCCCCAGTGGGTTTCCTGGGGCTTTTTTCACCTGCTCTGACACCTCCCTCCCATCTAAGCTATGCAAATTGAAGAGCTGTGAGAGCAGACGGAAAAAAGTAGAAATAAACCTCGACCAAGGCAACTCAATTTCACACTGCCATGATTTGCACTTCTAACACCTTTCTCTCCTGGATTTCTTTCCGGTTTTTCCAGCCCAAATTAATACGCAAATACGGCTATCCATCGGAGACGCACACGGTGGTGACGAAGGATGGCTATATCCTGGAAATGCACCGCATACCCAAGAAGGGAGCCCAGCCGGTGCTGCTGATGCATGGGATCCTGGATACCTCGGCCACCTGGGTGCTGATGGGTCCGAAGTCAGGATTGGGTAAGTGTCTGGATATTTTAAAGCCATAAAAGAGCAATTCAGTGTTTCTAATAAGGGTAAATATAGAAAACTATATTAAGCTATACTTTGATTTAGTTATATAAATAAAAGAGGCATTAATTTTGTAAAACCCTTCCAGGCTACATGCTCTCCGATCTCGGCTACGACGTTTGGATGGGCAACTCGCGTGGCAACCGGTACTCCAAGAACCACACCAGCCTGAACAGTGACTACCAGGAGTTCTGGGACTTTACCTTCCACGAAATGGGCAAGTACGATCTGCCGGCGAACATCGACTATATCCTGAGCAAGACCGGCTACGAGCAGGTGCATTACATAGGCCACTCGCAGGGCACGGCCATCTTCTGGGTCCTGTGCTCCGAGCAGCCGGCCTACACCCAGAAGATCACCTCGATGCACGCCTTGGCCCCCATTGCCTATATCCATGACATGAAGAGCCCCCTGTTTCGCACCCTTGTTTTGTTCCTCGACTTTCTCACGGTGAGTTTCCATTTCACATTTTGAATTTTCCATTTTCAAATCCGTGTTCTCCCCCCGTTCTCGTTCTCATTGCAGGCGGCCACACGAATGCTGCGCATCACGGAATTCATGCCCAACACCAAATTCCTAGTGGACCACAGCCAGGTTGTGTGCCACGACAACGCCATGACGCAGGACGTCTGCTCCAATATCCTGTTTTTGGTCGCCGGCTACAACACTGAACAGCTGAACAAAGTAAGAGCAAGTGCACTGGGCAAAGTTATGGAGGGATTAAGTGTTAGGGTTCAGAGTTGGTAGCTTAACTTGGATTAAATCTATTTGTTTATGCAGGAAAAGAATACTAGGTTTGTTTTTTAATTTTTTTCTGAATATTGAATGAGACTTAATAAGAAAGCTTCCTCTTTAATTTAAATTAATTGTTTTTTGTAAGGATTTTCCCCTCTGTATGTGAGTAAAAGAAACAGGGGAAAAGGTGGGCTGAAATTGGATATTCGTTGTGTTTTGGCCACGATTTCGCGTGACTTGCAGGCACGCTGAAAGGCATCGATTTGGGTTTTCGGGGGAATCCCTGTCCTCGGGCTGTCCCTTCGATGGTCTTCATTAAGTTGGCACTTAATTAAGCCACCTCAACTCGTTGCCAATTGGGTTTGCACTTTGACATGTTGCTCCCTATGGAAGAACCAAATGCAGGAAAAGTTTTAAAATAAAACCGAACTCGAAATACCTCAATTTCTATGCTGTTTACTTCCATTAACTCGCGGCCAGAATGCAAATTTACACACAGTTGTAGTGTCAGTAATGCGATTGCGGCAATTATCGATGGCCTGCAGGTAATTCCCGCACGGCACACACACTATCTTAATGCCCCGATGTTTGCATTAAATAAGCTCAATGCCCTGGCAAAACTTTAGGCCGATAATCGGCCACAAGCTAAACACCCGCAGATTCAAAATTATGGCCCACAAAGTGCGGCGGCTTAAATTACTTGAACCGCATGCAACTCCGACCCCTGACCCGACTTTGAAAGGGTGTCATTATCCATTATGTCAACGGCCGGCCAAGAGTGGGCGTGGGATTGTCTTCGTGTTGTCCTCGCCGGCGATGTTTGAAATTGGCATAATTAACCGGCACAAATGCTTGGATGCCCGGAATGCTGGGATGCTGGGATGCTGGCAAAGCCTGGCTGCCAGAGATGGCCGACAACAAGCGACAATGCATGCAAATTAGGCGCGATTCTGTGACCAACATGGACCTGAACCCGGACCCACAACGCCACCTTGCCCTTTATCAGTAATTTAGCTCGATATAGCCATGTAGGGGCACAGGGAACACGGTTCGGCGTTGTTACATTGTGTATGGAACAGGTGTAACAGGCAGAATTTCTGGACATGCACTGGGGAAAATAAGGGAACAAATAAAACCAAAATAAAATAATAAGTTAGGAAATTATGTTTTCTATTAAGCCTTTATTAAATAATAATTAATTATTATTAATTTAAATATTTGTAGACCATGCTTCCTGTGATGCTAAGCCACACACCCTCAGGCGCCTCCATCAAGCAGCTGGAGCACTTTGGCCAGCTGATGAAGTCGGGACACTTCCGAAAGTTTGACCGCGGCTACCTTCGCAACCAGCTGGAGTACAACAGGATGACGCCGCCGGACTATGATCTGTCCCGGGTTAAGGTTCCCGTGGCCCTGTACTACTCCGTGAATGACTTGCTCGTATCAACCACCGGCGTGGATCGGCTGGCCCGGGAGCTGCCGAACGTGATCGACAAGTACCTGGTGCCCATGGAGCGGTTCAATCACTTGGACTTCCTCTGGGCCATTGACGTAAAGTCGTTGGTCTATAAACGTTTGGTGCGCAATGTGCGTCGTGTGGAGAACCACCAGATCAAGTTAAGGACCAATCTGGCCAGCTATTTAGCCATGCAACTGCAGCGACAGCATCTTCGCCAGCAGATGATTGAGCAGCAGATGAGGGACGGCACTCTGCCGCCTAATGTGCACTTGCCTCATGCATTTGGTATGGTCACTACCAGCTCCTTGCCTCCCGCCACACCGCCGCCCACAACTATCACGCCAACGACAACTGGGGAGCCGAGAAATGACGACGACGACGAGGGGGTTCTAACCACGACCAGCAGCAGCAGCAGTATCAGCAGCCTAGCAACAGAGGTTCCAACGGAGGCGTGACTTTGACCAGGCCCTTTTCGTTCCAATTCCATTATGACTGTGATGACATTTTTAACAATTTACCGATCGCAGCATCGCCAGGAGGTGGGAAGACCTCCAGGTCGTGTGCAATCTCTCAGGCGCAATCCATATCCATGCATCCAAGTACCATCCTTCCACATACACAGAGCCGCTCTTTTTCCGCCAGAATTAATTGATCCGTTTTCTGTGCTACCTTTAAACACTTTAATTTATGTGTACAAATTTACGAGTAATTTTAAAAGTACGTTTACGTATAATAAAAGAGATATTTTAAGAAATTTTTGAAGAATTTTTATATAAAGAGGCTTCAAGAAAATGGGGAGAGATAATAATGAATGGAATGGTATTCAGGAAGAGGGACCGTTGGCTTAATTCTGAAGAGTTGCTTATACAAGCCGGACTGTTGGGATTTTGGCATACATAACAACTATTTTTTAAATGTTTTTGAAAAAGAAAAACTATTTATATCAATTAGTTCTTACATTATAGTGAAAAGCACTTATTCTGTCTCGAGATTTTAAAAAAATTTAAAATATTTGTATACCCATTCAAAACTAAAAAAAAAAAAATATACATATAATTTTTAAAATTGTAACTACAGTGATTTATTTGCTATTTCGAATAGAATTTGTTGCATTTTATGATTGTTTTTAAATTCAATTTGGGCTTCCCAAAAGTATTATTTTTTTTTTTCTTGTTTAATATTAAATACTAAATTAAGTCTACACAATTAACTTCATTTATTTTTTTAAATTATTTTATTTTATTATATTTATTTTTTGTATTATATATGTAAGGAAATTCTCTGTAGTCTACATATGTATATTACACATACGACATGTATACGCTTCATGTTATTCCGCCAGCAATGGGAAGTATGCAACATATATTCTCTTATTTATTCCCTTGCGCCCGCTTACATGCTATGACTTTTATCGATTACATCGATTTTAAATATGAAATTAATTAAAGAGCAAATACAAATTTTCCAGTAGAAAAAGCACAGCGGACTCGACCTCAGAAATGGCCAAAAAGCAGTGGGTCCTGGGAGAATATATATAAATATATCGGGAGAAAAGCCGGTAGCAGCCAGCAAACGGCACCAACGCTTAATTGCGACTTAAAACGCAACTCATTTCGACAGCCAGCGCGCGAAACTTTATCCTGGCCGGAGCAGGAGTCACAGCCACAGGACCAAGACCTAGGTTACACTGAAGGGGTTTTGGAGAAAGTTGTATTTTTAATTTGGAAGAAATAATAATTTTAAAAATATTATTTAGTAAGCTAAACGAAGAAAATAATTTTAAAAGATTTGTAAAGCCCTCTAAAAAGATCAAGAGCCTTAATAAAAATATATAATTTTTATAATTTTTATTTAAACAATAAATTACAAGAGCTGAACATAAAAATAAAATGGATAAAGTACCTATTGCCACTCTCCTAATGGTGTTTTCTATTAGAGTGTTTAGCTCTAAGAATTCTATATTTTGATACAAATGAATTTAATTTGTATCCTGACTGCAAATAAAATTTGTCTCTTTATTGAAAATATTATTTTTCCAGTGCCCGGACCCGGACCCGGACTGAAAATGTCGTTGAGAGAGCCTGCGGACCCCAGTTGTGCACTTGCAGCGACAACTTTAAGCCGCCTTCCCAATGAATTGCCTTCATTTGTCGTCGTTTGGCGTCTGGCAGCCGGGAGCCCCGAGTCCCGAGACCCAAGACCGTCGACCATCGACCGTCCAGGAGCAAAGAAGAAATTGCAGCGTCTGTGACTGTAGGCAAACTTACCGCGCACACTGTTGCTGAATAAACAGCCAAACACAAACACAGTGGGTGACAGCCGCAGAATGGGATTAAGGCAAGGCGGCCGCCATAAAAGTCGCAACTTTCAGGTGACATTACCTCTGGGCTGAATCACGACTCCTCACGGCAGTCTGTAGGGAAATGAAAAATGCAGTTCCTGTCGGTGGCTGAGTTGTTGTCAACGACTAATGTCGAATTGCTTCCGTTGCGAATAAACAAAATCAAAGGAAATTCATTCCTTAAGACTGAAGACTTAAAAAAATATCTGTAGGTTTTTTACTGTGAAAAGTTACATTATATTTAAGGTAAAACTTATGTCTGATTTTGAGAGTTAAATTATGTATACCAGTTATTTTTTAAAAATCTTTAAATTATAATTTAATATCTTATCTAATCTAATAATAATTGATTCCACTTCAGCGTAAAGTTTTTGGTAACGTTTCCTCCACAGTGATATCAAGCATACGCCAGGTTGTCCTTGTTGCTTTTGTGCATTCTTGTTGTCAATAGCGGCAAAAATAATAGAAAGAAAGAAGTTAAATAACAATAACACCAAAGGAGAAACAACAAAACATGGAGCCACAGATGCAGTAGCACAACTGACACAAATTCAACTTTAATTAAAGTTTCGCCAGAGGATGCGTTGCGGGCACCACCATTCTTGCACATTTTCCCACTAAACTAAGCTAGATGGAAGCCCACATGTTTACACATTGCTTTTAACTAACTTTGACAGACTCCCAGGACCCCCACTTGCGCTTAGCTGTCATTTTTTGCTGCTTCGCTCCTATGTAGTTTCCTTCTGCTTTCTGCTCTTGTTCATTTGCCTTTATGTGTAGTACGAACAAGTGATTTGTTGGAGCCCCGCCCACATTATCCGCCTTCTTTCGGCTTTCCCCTTTCGCACCGCCTGTTTCTTTTCCTCGTGTAAACAAGACATTAACTACAACAAAATAATTAAAGTCAATTAGTGGCTCTTGCCTCGTGCAACTACTAGCATTTTCTATCTCTCCTTCTGGTGGGTTATCTCCTCCTTTTCCTCCTCTTCTAAGCTCTTAGCCAAGTTGGCTCTTGGCTCTCAGTTGTTGTTGATTTAGTTTGGCTTATAATGGCATTGTAGGGTTCATTCAGTGGCTGTCATTAGCGTCATACACTCAAAACAATATGTGTCTTTATCTCAGAAAAATCACCATAAAACGTACTTTTAAACTTACTTTTTCTACAACTAAGGAAAATGCAAGGCAACATAATTTTTAGGGCAAATCGCCATAAGAACATTTCTTAAAGAGATTTTAGGTAAACATTTTTATGAGTGTAGATGCAGACACACATGCTCGAAGAGCATCGCCACATCATAATTTATTAAATCAACTTGTTCTAGTTACTGGCTTCAACATTGCCCCATTTTTGCCCAAGTTCACTTGTCTTTAATTAAAGATATTTCTTAGGGAAAACAGGCATGTAGCAAGAAACTTAAATTAGCCGTTATAAGATATTTGCTCAAGTGATTCTAGATATTCCTACAGCGCATCAAACAAGTAAATAGTTTTAAATCAAGCATCCACCGCTACACTTTAAGGCTTAAAATTATTAAACATAAATATAAACAGCACAAGAAAAAATTCAACAATGCCGAGCTTAATAGCATTAACCACTGTCACAACAATGACCAACAATTAAATGAAGCCTTTTAATTAAGGATTAATAAATGAATACATTCATATTCCAATTCGTTCTGATTCGATAATTGAAATCACAAAAAGAAAATGCCAAACTTTTAATTTGTATTATATTTTATTTTGCCATTCAAACAATGATTTAAATTTTTATGTAATGCATTTACAAAGCCCTCTTCATGAAGCTTCTATTGTTTCCTTCAGCAATGGAAATTTAAACATATACAGAGTTGCAGAGTTTTGAGTTCCTTTAAACTGAAGAGCCATTCGAAACTCCACCGTTTGTTTTGAACATGGGTAAAGCCTGGGAGGGCCGCTTCATTGATCACAAAGTAATGAATTTAAAACAATGGCGAATGGCAGTTCGAACCCAAATTGATTGATTTTGAAGTAGCTCCCTTCCTCTGCACTTGCCATTGAAGTAATTTAGAAATAAACATTAGCATTTCGAATTGTAATCGTTAAGCAATAAAGTGCCACGCCCTATGGACAAATTGCTGCCACAGGGCGACACTTGAAAGTCCTCGAGGGGCAAGTCCTTCGATGGGCAAAATTACATTTGGTAAGGAAGCGAATTTGCATGCAAAATGTGGCCCTAATGATTTTCCGAAGCATTAAAATCAACGGAGCCAACGGAGCCAAATGTGTTGAGAGCTTACTTCACTCGGCATTTAAATTACATTTCGCTTTGGCCCAACTTTGATTCTGATTTTAAACAGAAGCAGCAGCAGTGGCAGCCGCAGGAGAAGCACTTTAATAATAATGATTTCAAGTCATTTCCCGGCTGCCTCTGCTAACGACTTCTCCTTCGCTGGCCACAGGGCGTATGATTAATACTTTGTTTACACTTGAAGTAGCCCCAACGTCGAGCAAAATTGAATTCTCAATTCATCAGCCTTCCGAATTTTGCATAAATATTTCAGCCAAGTACCCGAGACCCAGCCAGCTCTCCTCCATCATCAGTTTAACAAACTAATTTGCTTGCCAAAAAGACTTTCGTCGAGAGCGTTTTATAAGTCATATTTACGTTGGCCGCCTGCCAAGTGCCAGGCTTTGTGTCCGGCATTATGATAGCAGGAGCTCCATTTAAGTGAGTGCCAGGAGTAGCAGCCTCTCTAATGATGTTATTGAAGTTGACTGAAGGTGTCCGAGACCAGCAGCAGGACTCGAAGTCGCAACAAAAACCAATCATTAGATAAATCATATAGCCCAAGCCACGCCCCAAGCCAAGTCTGATTCGTTTAATGGTTTCACAGCTAAATATTTACGCTGAACTAGGCAAAAAGAAGGAACATAAGCGAACAGTGGGAGTTCTAGGAATAAAAACTATAAGAAGTTGAGGAAAATAAATAAATAAATAAATAAACCTCTCTTCAACTCAGTCTTAGCCATGCCCCACTGTGGTTCAATAAAGGCCAGTTCATTGTTATGGCCCATCGTAGTTGTCAGTTGTGGTAGTTATGGTCGTTATGGCCTCTCATTGGTGGTGTGATGTTAAGATTCCCGGCCACGTCCCGAAGACATTTTGTGTTGAGTTGACAGAAAACTTGTCCTTATGGTCAACCATATTTATGTTGTTGTTCAAGTTTGTCGCTAAACGAGAGTTTGGTGCTCGCTTTTCTGGCTCGATAAGAACTAATTATGAAAGTTCATACACAATTTGTTCTCCCACAGAGTGAATCGTGGCAATTTTGAGGGAATTTATGCGCCTCATAGATATTGCCACCGGAAAGATACGAGGAATGCGAGGAAATACATTAAAATTTCAAATGAAATTGGTTTGCCCAATGCCTGGGCTCTGGAGCTGACTCATGTACGAGTGTATAAAAAGCTTCTATGGAAAATGTCAAACACTCACAAAAATAAGCCAGTTTCATCAGTCACAAAGAAATAGTTTAAGGTCATCAACTCGAAGCTTTATTTATTTATGAGAACAATCAGAGCTTTTATTACTATAGTATTTTTCATAAATTCCTTAAAGTCTACCGGAAACAGAACTGGGGATTAACGCTGCTCTTGGCAATAAATTATTAAACTGGAACTAGAACTGGAACTAAGTTTAGTGCTGAGACTTTAAGGCGTCCCACGTATACATATGAGTTAACTTAAATTATAAAAATAGCATTTTTTAAAATATATTTTCAGGTTTTACCTGAACTAGCATAAGGTTTTTTATTAAGCTCCAAGAACTCTCTTTAAAATCAATTACTTTCTTTGGAAATATATCAACAGCTTTCAGGTTCTCTTGAAAAAAGTTCTTTGGGCGAAATGAAACTCCTTGCTGTGGCAGTTCTCAACTTGCAGAATCAATTTCTGGAAAAAACCAGTCATGTTTATGTTCACGAGAAGCCTACAGTTTATTTTAAAGCTGCCACATTTCCACTCAATTACTGCAATTACTCAGCCGGCTATCTGACACTCTTTCTGGCTCAGACAATGGACCATGTCCCACAGCTCCCAATCGGTTCTGATCGAATTAAGTTAATGTTTACCAGACTCCGACATGAGAGCGTTGAATAACCGCGAATTATGAGTTGTAACCGACTAATTGCCATACCAGAAAGCCGGTTTGCCGCTGCGGGCCAAACTGAAACCAAAAGCAAAATCAATATCAGAGGTGAGCACAGGTGAGTGCGATGAGTGCGTTGAAAGTGAAATTGAACTGGAGAGGGGGAAGTGCCATTTAAAAGATGTTTCTGGGCCAAGTGCGCGGCGTCTGCCTGCACCTGTACTTCGCCCGAAACCGAAACCGAAACCGAGGAGCAGCTGGCGGCGCAGCTGAGCCATCGAAATTGAAGCCCAGACAGGGAACAGTTTCTTTTTCAAACGCCTTAAAAGCTTGAGCCGGAGCTGCAAACGGTTTAGTTCCTCGCCGCAAACAAAACTAGTCACAACAAACGTAGAGCGGAAGCCAGCAGCCTCGAGTGTGAACCAGTTGCGATCCCAGCGACATATCCGCTAAAGGTAGATTTACGCTAAAAAAAAGTGGTTAATTTAAAGTGAATTAATATGAAGATGTGGAAGTGATAATGTTAAAAATATATATTAAAGAAAATGTATTGAAGAAAATATTGAAACAAATTATAAACAAAAAATAGGATAATACTTGTGATCATGCCAAACCTTACTAAGTGAATTTACGAACATAAAAAGCCAAGAAAACTTTTTTTTTTAAATATATATTGAAAAAAGAAGACAAACTCCAAGTCTTAATAAAAAAATGTTATAAAATATAATTTATAAATGTGAAATTTCAAAACTTGGGCAAAAAATATCTTAAGCATCTGCCAGTGTTACTCACTCTCTACACTTCCAAAAACCTATATGTCTTAAACACTCCCAATTATATATTTTATTATAAAAATAAATATGTTTATATTTTTTATCTGCAAAAAAACAAAAAGATTGAGAGGGAGAGAGAGAGCAAAGCTGGCCTGAAAGCTTTCCGAGACAGGAGCAAGTTTTGTCGAGAGCCAAAGTGAACGTAGCTCTCGGCGAGTGGAAACCTCACACACTCGGTTGATTCATTGCCACCGAGCCACTGAACCGCCTCGCATTCCGCGAATACCCCAAAACCAGCAAGTCCGCCGAAAATGCTGCGATCCCTAGCCATACCGCTGCTGCTTCTCATGGCAGTGGCCATAGATGGGAGGGCAGTTAAACCGAAGTCGATCGCCACAACCGAGGACCCTGCGGAGGAGACCACCTATATGCACTTGCCGGAAGGCACAGTTACCGTGGACGTCGATTCGGACCTAATCCTGACCACCAGTCCCGAGGGCGAGATCTTTACCGATGCCAGTCCTTTAGAGCTAACCGAGGAGCCGCTTCCCGACTCGGTGATCCAGCAGCTGGAAAGGGAGCGAGCCCAAGAGGAGCGGGCACGTAATCCCCAAAACTCGGAAGCGGATCCAGAAGCAGATACTGAAGACACAATTACCGAGAAACCCACGAAAAAGAGCACCAAAAAGACCTACAGGTTCCCAGCCACCACCACACTGCCACTGGGCTTTAACGGGTTCACTACCTTGCAGCCGGAGATCACCACCACTGAAGAACCTGAGGAGGACACCGAGGACACCACTCAGTATGAGGAGAACTCAACAGTAAGGACATACTTTAAACGTCAACCAGCCAGTCCAGAGAACGGTGGTGATATGGAAATGGCCGAGAACCGAATGGAAACCACAACGGATTCACTGACATTCCAGGGCGACCAGTTGGACTTTCTCTCAACTTCCGCCCTGATCATGTCAACCGATGCCAACTTAGTGGAGGAGCAGGTTACCTCCAGAGGCGAAGCAGACCGTGCGGAGTCGGGGCCCAACCAGTCGCCGCTCTTCCATTTCTTCACTACTACCTCTGAAAGTCCCGGGGTTACGGAGGAACAGACAGACAAGACAACAATCTTGCCGGAAAACAAGGAGGAAGAAGTCACCACAATGTCTGCTTTGATGAAAAACACGGGTGAGAATCTCTTACTAAACTATTTATATAGAAAGAAGGGAAATATTAATAATCTATAGAACAAATAATAAATCCAACTTTAAATATGTCTTTAATTAATATACTTTTTTTCAGAAGTGCCTCTGCTTTCAGCCACCCAAGTGCCGGAAAGCATCACTGAGCCAGCGGTAACCACCACAACTCCTGCTGCCGCAGCAACAGAGCCAGAACCACTGACCGCAAAAATGGATTTCTATCTGAATGCCCAGTTGGAGAGCACGTCATCCGCCAATGCTCCGGAGGCCACATCAACAACGAGTGCTCCGGAAGCCACAACCACTCCAGAGATTACCACCTCAGCTACAAGTGCTCCGGAGACTACGACCTCAACTACGAGTGCCCCGGAGACTACGACCTCAACTACGAGCGCGCCGGAGACTACGACCTCAACTACGACCAGTGCTCCGGACACTACAACTACAACCTCAACTACTAGCGCTCCGTTGACCACAGTTCCAACCACCAAAGCTCCTGAAACCACAACTACAACGTCTTCTCGTCCCATTCTGACACGTGCTCCTCGCGTGGAGCGAATCTTCAACTCGGACGGCGTAGAGGTGCTCTACGGTTACTCCTCGGTGGTCCGGACCAACCACAACCACTCTTGATCTGGAGCTGGGCCCGGTTAGGCCACCAAGAACACGACCTTGCCAAGGTCGGACAACTTGCCATAATGCGGAGACGGTGACAAAGAGACATTGAGCGATGGAAGCGCCCGCGTTCATTTTAGGCAATTTTCAATTCTAAACGAGTTTTAAGCAAAGAAAATAACAAAAAATAGATATTTAAATTTCAATCGGCGGGACCAGGCACAGTGTTGTTGTTGTTGTGATAAACCAAAAATACGTGAAAATCCGCAAAAGAGAGAGAGAGAAGTGAAACAAAAAACAAATATGTAATATTATTGTGCAAAAAATTGTGTACGGAAAATGAAGGGAGGAGAAGAAATGCTGGAGATGAACGATTTTATAAATTATAAATAAAACATGAACCACCCATGATGTTCCGTTTCGTGTTTGCTTTTTGGATTGCACAAAGCGTTTAGTAGGTCTTTTGAGCATTTGTTGAGCCAAAATTATGACACAATAATGGAACCAAACCGAACCGGCAAAGTGAGCTTAGATATACCCTAAAATTAATACGCGGAAGTGTCACTAAATATGGAAATATTTAGGGCTACTTAGTGAGTGCTTAGAAGACATCTTCACAATTAATTCCCACTGGTAACTCACTCTATTAAAGAGCATTCAGCACTGCAGTTCAGCCACCTTTCTTGGCCCAATCTTTGAATTTGTGATTCATTTTGCAGATCATTAAAGCAGCGCACCCAAGAAATCCAGAAAGCCACCAGCACAGAGACACTCGACAGCCCACAAGACCCGATCGCTGCCCACCTGCGTTCGAAAAAAAAAAAAATGTAGAAAAAATAAACTAAAAACTGAAAACTAAAAACCGGCAATCGTCTCAAGAGTTGTCGTCATACATTTTTGGGCTTTTATGTTCCGGCATGAACGTAGACAACCGGACGACGAATGGACACGTGGACCGGATCGGATTGGCTTGGATCGGCTGGAGGGGACTGGTCCAGAGGCAGATTATTCATTCACCGATCGATTTGGCAGGCACAGGGCTCTGGGTTGGCTTTAGCAATGAGTATCACGTTTACTCCGCCTTACTCTCGCTGGAATTTGAAAGCATTCGGCGGCGGCCATAAAACAAACACTAGCCACTAATTTCCATTTGAACTTGAGCGGCACAGGCGCTAAACTGCATGTTGAATGTGAATCGAATGAATGCGGATTGAAGGTTTTGGCGATACGGGTTTTTTTTTGTATTTTTCGGCTGGTTTTTGCCTTACCCATTTAGCCAGCTGACTAGCTCTGGGCCATGGATCCAAAGTTTGTTGTACATGTCTGGGTGGGTTTAGTCATCTTCGAAAAAGTTAAGGGAAATGCCAGGCGGATTATGAGGACTTTGTGGAGTTAAAAGATGATGAAGCATGTTAATAGTAAACTTAATAAGATGGATAAAAATCAATAAAACTAATTTAAAATATATAAGGGATTAATTTAATTTGA
>JAEIIJ010019892.1:0-32430 GCA_018904815.1 Drosophila ogumai | reverse complement strand
ATATCTGCAAGGGTATACAAACTTCGGCGTGCCGAAGTTAGCTTCCTTTCTTGTTTATTCCTGTAATAAAAATTATTATTAAAACGTAGCATACATTAAAATACCCAAACCCTGCTAATTATTTCATCCTTTTTATCCATTCCCACAGACACAGGCATCCTTTGAGCCATTGCAGCCATCGAGTGAAGCCATCGAAAATGTAAACAAAAGCGACGCAGGCGCAGCAGTTCGTTACTCTCTCCCTCACGCTTCGAGAGCATAACAGCCGAGCTTCCAGGCTCGTCGTCGTCGTGCTTTCCAGCCTGCTCGCAGCCTGGCCAGGCTCAGGGCTCTAGCTCGGATTCGGATTCGGTTTTGGTTTCGGACTAGGACTAGGAATCGGGCTCAGGCTCACAACGCCAGCAGAGTGCGCAGCGTGATGTAGTCCAGCTCCGGACCCAGCTCCATACCGCGACGGCCACTCAGGGAAACCTTCCTCCGCAGAGGGAGACGCGGACGCACAGGACGCAGGATTCGCAGGCGAAAAAGCCTCAGACAAATGGCCAGGAATAGCAGCAGCAGCCGGAGCAGCAAAAAGACGGGGGTTAGGCCGTGAACGAAAATAAAAAGCCAGGAGGCGTTCCACAAAAGAAAAAAAGAAAATATCACGGAAAAGCGGATAACGGGAAGCGGGGGTGTGAGTAGGAGGAGTGTAAGAAAATCGCGCCCCGTGGAAATGGAAATGCTGCGGCTTCTAGTGACCACGCCAGCAGCTTCGGCGGTAACAGCATCGCCCTCGTCGCTGTCCTGCTCCCGAATTCTTCGCCGCTCTCTCTCCGTTCCGTGTGCTAATTGTTACTTATGTATTTAACGTGTATATAACAAAGTTTGTGATACAACAAATGGAACGTGAACTCTAAACTAAACTCAGTCTAATCAAAAGCGTACAACGACAACAAACGGTTTTGCCAGTGGAAACGATAACACCAAACCAAAAACCAATCCAAAACAAACCAAGCAAACAACCAACCAACCAAACAAACAACATTATTCCAACGGGTCCAATGTTGCAGCCAACAACATGCAGCAAACAGCAGCAGCAGCAACAGCAGAGGCATCAACTAGCAATCGCAGCAGCAGCAGCATCAGCACCAGCAGCAGTGGGAGCGCCATTCCCAGCTAGAGATCATGGAGCCTTAGCAGCAGCCACTGCAACAGTAGCAACTGCAACTGCAACTGCAGCAGTTACCAAACGCAATAGCAGCAACTTTTGGAGCAGCAACAAAAACAACATGCTGCCCGCGGACAGCAGCAGCAGCAGCTGCAACAGCGGTAGCAGCAGCACAACGATAGACTTCAACAGTCGCCGGCGGCGGGGGCGTCTACGGGAGGAGGATGCCTCCTTGAGCCTGGCCGATCAGCAGCAGCAACAGCAGGAGCAACACCAAGCTACGATACTGGACGAGTGTGTACATATTTTCAAGCGCTTAGTATTATTAACCTTAAAAACAATATCAGCAACAACTACAACAACAACAGCAACAATAACGAAAGCAAAGACAAGAAGCAGAGCAGCAGCAGTAGCAGCAGCTTCTGCAACATCTCGTGGTGCCTCTAACCGCAGCCGCTGCCACAGTCGCTGCCTCCGCCTGCCACTCTACGGCATCCTGCTGCTCTGCGTTGCCAGCCAGGGATTGGGTCTGGGAGATGCCGCCAAGCCCAAGTCGGCCAAGCAGCACTACAACAGCAACACCCAGAATCAGAACCAGAACCAGAACGATGTCCTGGGCGGTGTGGGTGCTCCGGTTCAGACTTCTGTCGAGGACGAGGCCGAGCTGCTATATCCCTTCCAGTCCGGTGAGCAGATGTTCGGACTGGAGGAGGACCAGGAGCTGGAGCGGCAGCAGGAGCGCGACCAGGATCTCCAGCCCGGCTCCGATGAGGATAATGCGGCCAATCAACGTGGTATCAATGGTGAGTAGCAATCTCTGATTGCAAATATTCCATCTCCCTCCCATCTCGTGTCTGTAGAACTTTTGCCTGACTAATGGCATTCGTATTTAAATGAGCTATTGGTTTTCGGGGAAAGGGCAGCGGGTGCTCTCGCTTGGATTTTCCTGCACAAAAACTTCCAGCGAAGACAAATTGAATATGCCATGCATATGGTGGGGCTTCGATGGGTAAAAGTTCAAGGCCCCAAAGGCGAGTATACGTTAGCGATTCAGGTACGATTTCGTCTGAGCGATATATTCATTTATCACACGGCAAAGCCCAAGCTGAATTCGTAGAAATTCATAGCCAGCCAGCATGGTAAAAGTTGCAAACAAAGTTTGATAGTCGAATTATAAAGCTATATCTTACTTTATGGCTGGATAATTACAGTTGAAGTTCCCCAATAAAAACAATCATCTGAGTAAGCTCGAGTTAATAAGAGCTAAAGTTGTGACATTATTAAGACAAATTTAGAAATCAATTAAAGTTAATTTAGGTGCGAAAATTAGAAGACATTTCTTTTTATTCTTAGACAAATTACTTTGACCTTATTTTTGTTTTTAAAGTTCAAAAGAAACGCAGCTCTTTAGATATTTTCAGCCATGAGTGACCACATTGCGTATGAGCAATATTCAAGGTCTAGCCAGCATCACTTCCTCCTTTTTCACATAAATTTCTTACTTGACATCCAAAGGAAATCAAAGAAAACTACGTTTAAATTGCCTAAAGCATTTTGCCAAGAACACCAAAGAAATAATAAAACAATTTCCATAGAAAGCTTCCCGCATAATGCTTCTAGGTAAAACTGCAAAAAAACAGGAAATCAATAGCGCTGAAAAGGTTCACATTGAGATGTCGTCTCTTGCATCTGTTGAAGGATTATTTCCCAACCGCACACACTGCGTATGAGCGATATTTATGTGCTTGCATTGCGTATACGTAACGTGTGAAGCACTCTACTCGCCGCCAAAGCGAAACAACCACAGTAGTTCCCGCAAAACTCATATGCCCAGCCGTATATACGTTTACGTATACGTAATATGTGGCGAACATAAATTATCCCGGCCGCAGCATAAGCGACTGCAAAATGAACATAATGGAACAACTGTCTGCAGTTGGACGATGAAATATATTTCTGTATGCGCCCCGGGAGCGTGTTAATGTGTGCCCAGCACACATATGCTGAGATATATATATGTATATATGTATATATATAAAAGTATTTTTTGCGCCACATCAGCGAAAGTCAAGTCCCCTTTGCACCTTGGCAACCTTTTTACCTTTTGGCCCTGATTCTGACTGCCAGCCTGCCTGCCTGCCTGTCTTTCGGCCCGTGTGTGTTCGCGGTGCAGTCACATTTTGGCCAACAATTAAACTCGACATTGCACACGGTTTGCTTAGGCGGAGAGACCCCGGAGCCATTTTTCATTTTAATGACTCAACTGAGCCAGGTTCAGGTCTAAAAGTGGCCGACAAAAGGGGAAAAATTTTGAGCAAGACGTAAACGTTTTATATTTCAGATATTTTATAGACTTTAAAGGCAATATTTCAAAAAGATATTGTCATTATAACAATGTGGTATTTGATTATTTTCAAAGATACTGATTATCTCTTATAATTATTCTTCGATATTTATTTCAATACCAATTTACCGATGCCACATTCAAGGTGATTCTCATTGTATATCGCATTTATCGATATGCAATCCTTATGAGGTTCACGAAGAATGATGTCAACGGACAAATCTCTGTACCGCCGAGCGGATGTTGATGATGTCAAGCCCTGATAAGTAGTCCCCGGCAAATCCTGTCCAATCCCCTTGTTTGTTTGCTTATTCCACCCACCCACCCACCTCTAGACTAGTGTGCAAACAACAAACAAATCGGGGAGCTCGTGACACACAAAACTACTCTGAGGCGAAAAACGTGTCCTGCGAACTGCAATTGCAGTTCGTATTGGTGACAGCAACCACGAACGCTTGTTGTGTGTAAATCAAGCTTTAAAATTAACGCAGATTGCTGGAACAAGCGACGGGGCTACGAGCAATTAACATGAAACCAGCGCGAAAAAGTCCACAAAAAGTGGAAATAATGCAGACAGCCAGCGCACATAACTCAGGTTGCCCGCCCCCCTGCTACATATAAATTTATATAAATATATATACTGTATATATGTGTGTGTATATAGCGAATGTGCACTGGTCTGCTCTGCTCCTGCCAGTGCTCCTCAGCGACCTTTGTTCGAAATTTTATATACGAGTATCCTCGCGCACATGCACGTCGTATACAAATGTTTGAGTGTGTGTATTTGCCTTGCTTTTGGCTTTTCTATTTTACCATCGACCCAAATTGCGAGCGCGCTCTCCGTATAATAACAACAAAAATACACACACACACAGTCTTGGCTCTTGGCTCAAAATGTGCCATAAGAGTGTGTGCGGGTGTGTATTTTTTAGAGAGTGTTTGTGTGTGTGTGTGTGTGTGTGTGAGGCACACGCAAACGTGGCTGTTAACGACGTTTCAGGCTCTCGACGTCGGCGTTTTCCATGTGGGTGGCAGGCAGGCGCAGACCCTGAAAAAAGCCCGAAAGGAAGGAGAATATAAAGTTAAGCAAAGACCTCGACCTAAACGGCAGGCGGCCAAAAACTCGCTATTCGTTTGTCTCTGCCACTCTCTGTATGCTCCACTGTCTGTGTGTGTGTGTGTGTCTATGCAAACATTTTGAAAAATGATTGAGAAAAACAAAAGCAGAGACAGAAACAGACACCGAGAAAACGAAAACGAGTTGGGAAAACCCCTAAAGAAAATTCTACAACGAAAAAGGGGGGAAAGAAAATAATGATACAGTTGAGAAATTCGACTATTAAATACCGGGTATGCAAGGGAAAATGAAAAAGGGATTTAAAATCAATTATAATAGGTCTCAAAAGTAGGCAATACATATTTGAACAATGCTTGTTGAGATTATACATATTTTATTGTATGCTTTTAAGCACATTATTCATTGATTTCAAGTTAAAAGCTACTTCTTTAGGTTAAGTTATTCGGAGAATGAACATTCCATAACAAGTAGAATAAACATAAATATACATTTTTGATTCATTCATTAAAAGAATAGTTATGGCGAGAAAGACTTCTACAAACCCAGTAGATATTTCATAGCATATTTTTGGAAACATTTTTAATTGATTTGAAATTAATAGATACTTCTAAAGATAAAGTTTTCAAATTTTATCATATTAATTAAACAGAAAACTAATATTTTCACGAATTTTAAACTTCTAAGAAGAGACCTCCCATCTCTAAATTTAAAATACAATTTTTCTTGCTTGCTAAGTTTATATAGAAACTCTTACAAGAACCAGATCAACTATAAAATGTTGCGCCTGATCAAGAATAACAACTTATATACATTATGCTTCATAAAGTGTGGAAACGCTTCCTGCACGAATACAATATAGACTTGTGCTCGACCAGTAACGGGTATAAAAAAATAAACCGAGGAAACCGAGAGCACGCACAGCGCCTTAAACACAAAATTTAAATCGATAAATCAAAATGCCAACAACAGTCCCAACAACAACAACAACAACAGCAACAACATCAACAATAGCGTCCTGGCAAGGACGTGTGAGTTGCATGCTAAAAGCCACGAGAGACGATGAAAAAAAAGCACCCAGAGAGGGGAAGGGGAAAAAACGAGTCCGTGTGGGTGGCAGGAAGTCGTTTCCTTCCTGCCTCCCATTTCGCTTTCGGCTCGGTGTATTTTTCTGTGCTTTATGAGGCAAGAAGGAAGCAAAGGAGTCGGGGTTACATGGGGCTCGGTCTGAAATGACAACATTTGGCCGCCTTTTTAATTATTGACATTCCGCTCCACCCCCACCATAGGGCGGCGTGTGTCCTTCCATTGCTTGTGGCCACTAATTGCCCCTGCTGTCTGCCCCAGTAACCAGGTCCTACTGCTGCTGCCGCTACTGGTGGCTGTGATTTTCCAAGGTGGCTGCAACTGAGTCAGACGCAGGTGAACCTCCAGGATTGGATATTCCATCCCTACCTGGGGATGAATCATATTTCGTGGGCCCCGAGGGGTTTCGCCGCTGGGTATCAATGACTCGTATCGGTCACTGTTATCAGTGTGATTCACTCGAACCGGGGTTTTGCGGTCACTCGGTGGGAAAACAGGTTATCGAATGCAATCCGCAAGATATTGAGTGTCAATCGCGTAAGCAAATCTTTCTCGAACGCTTCGGAAACCCACTAGACCCAGTCTCTTGTTTGTTTTTAATTATTCAAATTTAATGTGGTTCCAAAGCTTCCACAGATATTTATGACTAGTTTTAACAGCTTTTCGACAAATTATACACAAATTAGCTGGAGATAGGCATCGAGTCCCCAATCGAAACCATAATAGGATTATGTCTTCCACAAATCAGATTAATTAGCTTATCTTGTTATGGTAAGAGATACTACGTTTGGTTTATAAACAATCATAAATTTGGAACCGAAAAAGTTTAGATTTCGTTTGTTTACTTTTGGTAAATTCCCTCGCATAAAATATCAATACCCTATTACAAGTGTTTAGTTTTGTTTTTCATTTGAAGCAGTATCTGGAATTCACCTGTGATTCTATCGCTTATACTTAGACTTCAAAACCACATCGTTTTAAGCTTTTGCATTATAATTTCAGCTTAGAAAAACCTTGGCTGACTCATATATGGGTATAGGTTTTTGTTTCTGGAATTTCTGACAGCTCTCCGGCTTGTTCATATCAAAAGTTATTAAGCTCAGCTCTCGAGTATTCGTTTATGCTTTAAATGGTGCTTAAATTTCAAGTACCTACTTGCGGCAACAAGCACCAGTAAGAAAGGGAATATGTCGTTGAAACTTTGCAACAGATTTTGGAATTTTTGAACGCTTCAACCCGGAGAACTTTAACGAGGCCCATAAATTCGTAAATGCCGAAATTAGTGTAAGAAAACTTTCCCATTAAAGCGGGCTCCTCCACCTACCGCCATCAGGAAATGTAATTCTAGGCGAAATTGGGTCAAGCACATATAGGCATTATAATGCTCGCACTTTGGGCCTGGTCCTGGGCTTGGTCTTGGTCCACAACGTTGGCACGGGATCGCCCTGGGGATAGAGCGGCGCTTTTGATTAGCTAAAATGCGGCCCACTCATGTGTGGCTGACTGGCTGGCTCTGGGGTCTTAACTGTGCCAAGTTATGGTCGCCGTAACTTTTTTGGTAAGGAAGGTGTAGGAAGGACAGATCCTGCTCCTGCCAAGTAACCTTCATTGACAGCTGCTCATAGCCGTGATAAACTTTCTATGGCAATCCTTAAGTGCCCCCATCCACCGCCATCAGTTCGGCTTTCATCCTTCAACCCGCACTGTTTATTGGGGACAGGACTGCGCCAGGACGAGCTCGAGGCTCTTCTCGCAGCCTGCATTGATTCAACAGCCACTTGACAACCCTGCAGGCACGCAGAGAAATAATGTAGCGAATATGTTGTATATGGGTTTATTTAGTTGATAAAATTACAGTATTTTCCAAAACATGAGTGTGAAATAAATATTAATTTTCAAGTAATTATTTCTTTCATTAAAAATTACGTATAAACTCTTGGAATTTCTTTCTTTTCTGTGTCGCTAAGAGTTCACTTATTTATGTTACATTTTTTGCATTCTAATTTTTTTCTTTCAGTGTTTATCAGTTTTTTTGCCGCTGGCAGTGGCTTGCATGTGCATTGCACGTTTGGCTTGCTCTGATTTTGGCTGTTTGGCTGTTGGCTGTTCTGCTTTTGGCTGCTTTACTCTTGGCTGTTGGCTCTTTAGCTGGGCTGTTGTTGGGCTGGCTAATCGATTCCGGCGGCCACCTTGAAGCACTGGCCGCTCTCCGCGGAGCGTGCCGTTCGTGCCACAGAGCGCTGTCTCTCTGATAAATTAGCAGCTGCTTTCATGGGTCAAAGAGCGTGAAAGCATGTGGACACTAGGAGTGTTGTATGTGTGTAACTGAGTGTGTGTGGGTCCCATTTCCCTAGCCACTTCCGCCATCGGTGGGCTGCGAGCTTCCCCCCCCCCCATAATGAACTTCCGGCCAGGCGTGCGATTTTTCTTTGACTTTCGCTCTTCTGGTTCCTGTAATTTTCGTGCGTTTGTTCAGCCGTGATTTATGCACACTGATGATGTGGCAGAAAAGTAAAGCCAGTCCAGAAAGCCAGCCCCAAAAGCCCCTCCGAAAAGCCCTAGCCCCAACAGTCCCAAAGTCATTCCGAGGCCCCGTTCTTATCGCGCCCTAATGAAGTTTAACCCCTTGGGAGGGCTGGGCACAGCAGAGCCGAGAGAGAGAATTTCGCTTTATCTATCAAATAATACTTTTATTGCATTATCAGGCAAAAAAGTGGGGGCACATAAATATTCATGGGATGCGATGCTTATATACAACGAGTACATATAGTTTGGGGTTGGCCTAGGCCCAGCGAGTAAGCAATTTTTTGGGACATGAATTGGAATTTTTGGCAACGAAATGGAATGGAATTTCACTTTACTCCGCCTCCTGCTTCTCCTCCTGCAGGTCTCAGCACACACTTAATGGGTTAATCGATTAGGCCCCGCCGTCTCCTTGGGTGGCGCCTACTTCGTCACGCGATTCCAGGCACTGGAGTGCCGCTCCGCCTCAAAGAAGTTGCTCAGCGTCTGGGGCAGATTTTTGCGCTTCGCTTCGGTACCAAAGATTTGCGGCGGATTGTAGTAGCTACCTCGGGGCGTGGCAGCCTCCGTGGTCTGTTGTTTGACGCTCACTTGGTCCTCCTCCGGGGCGGGTTTGGGCATCAGCACCTGCGTGCGCCACTCGTAGATGCGGGCTGACCCCTCGACGGAGGGTGAGGGTTGAAACTGCAACTGAATGCTGGCCCGGCTCACGAAGAGCTCCTCCTGGCTGTGTGCTACTGCGGCTGCCATCTGTATGGATCGGTTTCTACTGGCGGACTGATTGCGAGTGTCGACAGCCGCAGAGCATTCTGGTGTGGCTTTGTTCTCTGGTTACGATTTCGGTTGCTCCGTAAACAACGCGTCTCGGCCTGACATGACGCATACCGCGTACCCATTGAATGACTGAGTGTTGTCTGGAGGCGGAAGCGTGAGGCTAGGAGTGGTTTTAGCACTTTAATTTTTTCTTTCGATTTTTATTGGATGCTGAAGTATTAAGAAATAAATGAATGTCATTTCCAAATTACTGTTTACATTTTTTAAACAATATATTCCGAAATTTTAAATATCAAAAAGTATCGACTTTAATATTAAAATCGATTTTTTGCTAGAATGAATGATTTATTTTTAATTATTAGTTAATTATAATTACTAAAGTTATGTCATATTTACAGTATGGTCTAGAGTTTGGAATATAATCAGATAGTTAACCTTACTAAAAACCAGATTTAACTATATTTTTACTTACTAACATGAGCTTATCATCATAATAAATACAGAACCACAAGTGACTAATAAACCCTTTAAAAAAAATCGGTAGAGACAACAATTTATTACCCTCTCGTGATGTATGATAAATACCTGAGTTTTATTGATTCCCAATGCATTTGGTTTTTATTTGATTGGACTTGTCACGAGCTCATCTCTGGGATGAAATCATCCAAAGCTCTCTCTCCTACCATAAAAATAAAAGTGCTAAGGAAATCTCCTTCGAGCGGAATAACTTTTACGATCCGCAGCAACTCACCTGTTGGCACATTAATGCTAATTAATTTGCGTGATTGGCAACGTTACCATCTCTATATATCTCACGACGACGACTGCAATCGCTTAGTCAAATTGTGGTGCCATTTCGCGAATCGCGATTGGGACTCGGAACTGGTTTCCCCTCGTCGCCTGGCTCCATACTCCATAATAAGTATGTGGAGAGCAGGCCAGGCAGCCAGCAAGGCAGACGCCCACATGGTCGCAATAAATAATCAGAGACAATAAATAATAAATAATATTTAATAGTCATTATTTTGTTACCTCCATCGAGTGAACCCAATAACAATTTCATGATGACCAACGCTGCTTCGAGGGGCTCGTGTCTGTAGGATGGCGTACACATATGTAGTATATTCTCTTCAAAGTCATGACTTGATGGCGTAATCGAATTGTCGAGGGGATTCATTTTGATACTTGTACCTAATCAATGCAAGATGGTCGAGGAACCAGGGATTCATAAGTTTAATTGAGATATATCTTTATGAGTAATATAAGCCAGCATTTTATCTATTCTTTCGACCCTCGTTTGCGTTATTTTTAGCTGCGGCTTTTCTTTATTTTCAGGGCATTAGTAATTTTATTGTTCAGATAAGACGTCAACTATATGTATGTGATTCATTAGCGAATAAGAAATCTGCAAAGAGTTATATCTTGGACTTTAGCGTGCCGTCTCCAATCTCTAAGTGTACACTTTTCTATTTGCTAAAGTAATAATCAGTGAAGCATTAAATATACTGGGAATTATATCTGTGGATTTTAAATTCCTTTCTTAAATTGTAAATCTGTAAGATTTAAGATTCTATGTACACTATTTTAAAGGCTTACATTAAATATTTTAATCAGCTAAGAGTTATCTCTTGGAGGCTAGGGTCACTCTTCTAATCATTAATAGTCATTTTTGCTATTTGCTAAAGAGATAATCAGTGAAGCAATAAATTTTCTAGAATTTTATCAGTTTTCTTTTCCTTAAAATGTAAATCTAATAGATAATAAATAAAGAGAAATTCCGAGCATACCAATTCGAAATTTTCCTTTAAAGTATCCTTTTTAATATTTATTTATGAAAAAGGCTTTCATGGATAAGCCAATTATCTTGAAGCCATAATTATTTATTCAACTAATGAGGTATTTTGTTCATTTTCATACCTCTTACTACTTCAAATTGTAAAAAATCATCAGCAAATTAATACCTTAGTTCAATTCATCTCAATTTCAAAAGATGCCACTTATATAGTATATTTTTAGCTCATTTTAAATACATATCTATGACTGCAATTATTGTGACAGCTTCTAGGGTATTTTTAGATTACTCTTTATATTTATTTTTGAGCTTTTTAAACCAATTCGTATCCTTGCTGCATTGCAGCCTCTTCAAAGCCATTGACCAACTCACAACTGTCTGGGTAACTCAGTACTCAGTTAACTTTGCCAATTGCCTGTCTCCTGAGCCGATGATCCAGTTTGATAGGCAAGGCACTTGTTTCGCCGAGAAGGGTGTTCCCTAACAGATCATTCTATAGTCAGGTACACTGAAACAAAGTTTAGGTATATTAAATTCAATTAAGAATGATATTTGTAATAAGTTGAAATGATGAAATAATTTTAAAACCATTTAAATTTTAAATTATATCAGAACTCGAAGTTAAATTTAGCCTATTTATATTTATATCTAAATTAACAGAAATGCTGTTTTTCTACTCATTTTTTTTGCTGGTGTAACTGCCCTGAAAGCGTGTTGGTTTTCAATCGGCAGCGTCGTCACTCATTAAGCATTTGGCTAGTGAATCACTAGAATCATTCAGTTGTGGCTCACGCTCGATGTCGCCCCGCCTACCGCCTCCTTTCGCCCCCCTTCAGAAAGTGGGTGTTGTTGTGGGTGTGGACCGTAGCGGGGTCCGTTAGCTGCATGCAAATTGGCAAATTGGCAGGGAGTCCGCCTGTTCGTCGTCTGAACCCAAAAACCGGTTGTAGAGCACTTTTCCTCGCTGTCTGTCTGTCAGTCTAATGTCTCAGTTCGAAAACATTGTGAGTCAACTAGGGGTCTATTTCTGGGACCTGGATTTGACGATCTCCTCTATTCCCTACACTTAAAAACATATATGTATATGTTTTATAAAAACTATTAAAGGATATGAGAATATAATTAGTTTTAAAAATGTGTTTCCTTTGATTTTATAGTTGTGTTTCTTAATTGATTTCAAGCATTAAACTAAAGTCAAAAATATCATAAAAATATCTCGAAAAATTCTAAAGATCTTGATTTATTTTCTTTGCCAAGCCAAGCCTTCTCCCTTTCATTTTCCTGCCCTTGAATGTGCCACATCACACACATTCCCCAGTGGCAGCATAAGCACCATTTTACACACTGGGAAAATAAACAAACAAAGCTAGACTGGAGATTAAGAAGCCAGCGATAAAAAGATGACTTTTGTGGTTTTTGAAGCCGACTTATTAGAACTGTGCGACTGACATGAATCAGGGGAGACGGCGATTAAAGTCGCGTTAATTATTTACCTGGCGCACACGCGCCAAAATGATTGCTCACAGTGCAAATGATTGTTAAACATTTACATTGCAAACATTTACCATCGACATCAACATCATCATCATCGAAGTCGGCAGCAAATAAGTGCAATTTGTTAATTGTTGCAAAATGCGCTGCATAATTTACGAAATAATTGCCATAAAAATCGCACACCAAAGGCACCGATGCACTGGCGACAAGGGAGTATCGCCAGCGTTATTTCCAAAAGGTCGAGCCACTTAATTGAGGATGTCTAATAGGGGGATGTATCCATCCGAATCACGGATACAGGTAGCTTTGTAAAAGGTCAAAATGGCAGACAGCAAAATGACAAATTCGTCATATGTGTGATTCTTCAGCGGTTTTGTTTATTTTCATTTGTTGTAAGCTGAGCAATTCTTATTATCACTTTAGATTGCATTGTATTTAAAGCACGTTCTTGTGGCTTTTCATATGCATTTTATTATTGTTTTTGCTTGGTAACCATGAACTAAGATGTAAGAAAGATAAATAAAGAGATATAAATGCATTGTGATTTTTACGGAATTATTAAATATTTTTCTTAAAAGCCGCAATCGTTACATGCTAAATTGTGGCCCATGGCATATTTTTCTGTGAATCAAGGTAGCTATCTGAGTGCTTTTCATTAACGTTTTCCTGTATTTTTTATGTTCAGGGAACTGAAAATAATCCTTTTCGGAAAATTCTCCTTTTCCATTTAATAAATAAAATCAAAACTTTGCTTGAAATCAAGTTAATTAGAGTGTTTATTCAGCTTTTTAATTAAAACTTTGTATATAAAATTCTCTGGAAACAAAGGTTTTGAGGGTGTTTCCACTGAAATTTATTTAATAAATATGGTGTTGGCCTTTTTTTTAAATTTCGTTATCAGAATAAATTTATTTAAAGACTCTGAAGAATGGTTTGTTTTATATACTCCTCCTATATCTCTCTATTTATTTAAAAATCCAAATTAGGACCTTCTTAAAGGAATTTCTCCCTAAACATATTTTTAACTTAGTTTGTTTTGTAGCATTATATATAATTATTTAATTATAATATTTTCAATATTTTTTCAAATATCCTTTGCAGACACGCACAACGACAACTCGACCACCACGAAAACGCCACTATTCCCGAAAGACCTATTCACGAAAGAACAGCTTGAGAACGGCGCTGTCATCCTGCACATCATTGGGGTGATCTATATGTTTGTGGCGCTGGCCATTGTCTGCGATGAGTTCTTCGTGCCTTCCCTTGACGTAATCATTGAAAAGCTCGGCATCACGGACGATGTGGCCGGCGCAACGTTTATGGCGGCGGGTGGCAGTGCCCCCGAGCTCTTCACCAGTGTGATTGGCGTTTTCGTGTCGTTCGACGACGTGGGCATTGGTACGATCGTTGGCTCCGCCGTGTTCAACATCCTGTTTGTGATCGGCATGTGTGCGCTGTTCTCGAAGACGGTGCTATCGCTAACGTGGTGGCCCCTATTTCGTGACTGCTCCTTCTACAGCATCAGTCTGCTGGTGTTGATCTACTTTTTCCGGGACAACCGCATCTTCTGGTGGGAGGCGCTCATACTCTTCACCATCTATATCGCCTACGTGACCTTCATGAAGTGGAATGTCCAGGTGGAGACGTGCGTCAAGAAGATGATTACCAAAAACAAGGTGACTCGCGTCCGAAGTACAGATCAACTTATGCCAGCAGTAAGTAGTTGGGAAGTTTTTTTGCAACAAATCAATTCAGAAATCAAATCAAATCAAATCAGTCCAATAAAAAAATTCCAACAAAAATCTCTCTCTCTCTATCTCGAAATGTTCTTAATTGAAAATCGAAAAAAAAGAAGTGAAAGCTTAAATAAATAAAAGTAAAAGTCAAAAAACAATTACAAAAAACGTAAATCAAGAAAATCGTAAAAGAGAAAGCGAAATTAAAAGCCAAAATTTTGTTTGCCAATAAAAAATGAAAAGAAAAGAATCAAAGTTAAAACGAAAACGAAGATCCTTTGCCAGGAACGAAATTTCGTTTTTGATTTTCGTTTTGTGTATGTTTTTCCCACCCCAAAAATCACCCCCAGAAATCCCCAGTTCCATCTCCATGCCCACATCCCCACATCTCCACATATTCACATATCCACAAGTTCAGTCTCATGCGAGCATTTGGCGCGTGCCGGACTTTAACCAGTTAGCAGGTGTTACTAGTGTTTACCAACCAGATATCTTTATGACTAAGGGCCATTGTTGTTGCAATCGTCGATGAAACGTCCATGACTAATGAATCTGAAGCGATGCTGCTGCTTCTGCTTCTCTTTGGCATTGAAAGCCTCCATAAATCTGGTCACAGTCACTCAGAGTGATTCCTCCGCAGTTCCACTCAAATTTCACCTGCCACGATCCAGATATTGCTCTCCTTGACCCACTCTGGGTTTTCGTTACCGCTTGAAATCGAACTGCTCACCTATATGGCATTTCTAGATCCATCTCTGGAATATCTCTGCCAGGAAAAACCGGTTTCTGGATTCTACAGGGAGTGCCTAATTAGAAAAAACCCATTGTAAAGCTAAGACTAACCGGTTTAGGTTTATATTTTTGCATCGATTGAGCATTTTAGATCCTCGAACATCAATTGAAATACGCCTGAGCTCATGCAGCTTTAAATACATTTCCAGTTTTTAAAAAGATATTTGAAAAATGCAGCTAAAAAGTTGGTTTGCTATCCACTTAACGAAAAATATATATATATTTGGTTAGAGGCAAGTCAATACTGGTTTTGAGATATTTTAAAAAACTGAGTGATTTAGAAATAGCTTTGATCCATTTCAAGATGTGATGATATTTCATTTTAGTGAAATTGTATTTATTATATATCAAAAATGTTGAAATTCATGATGATATTGCAATATTATAAAATACTTTGAAAATAAAAGAAACTTCTAGAAAATTAAGTAGATTATTTTATAAATAAATGGGATATAAATCCCAACTTAGAATATGAATAAATCCTGCTAACTGGTTAATTTCCACTGCGTTGCACCTCCACGTTCTGCTAACTTTTTAATCATTATTATTATAATCTATTCCTATTCTTTCATGCTATCGAAATACTTTCTCTTCTATCTTACTCACTATAGTTCGATTTCTGATTTCCTCTTTAGTATTAGCTTCGATTCCATTTGTTAGTCAAACGTTTGATTTGCTATGCGTCTCTCGACTTGTGTGAATCCACCAAACTCCTCTCACTAAACATATAAAGCAGCCACTGAACACACACAAATTCTGAAAACACACCCACTAGGCACACGTATACACACACATACACATTACACCTGCCCCCAAGAACTCTGCATGCGAGTGTGTTTAACCCAGAAAGAAACCTTTTTTGCACAAACACAGCTTGAACTTGATCTTGATCTTCAGTCGAGACTCGAGCCTGGCCGCATGCTGCGTGAGTGCGAGTGCGAGAGTGAATGGGAGGGAGTAAGTGAGAGGGAAAGAGAACGTACGCATGCGTAGAACAATTTTCTGTATTCCACGCTTTTTGCTCTGTAAAACACACATCCCATGTGCACACACCTTTTTAAGCCCTTAAGAAGCCTCAACTTGAATTGGGCAACAAAAAAATATATATATTTTTATTTGAATTTAGCATTTTTTAAAAGAAAATTTAAGATAGTTCTCCGAAGAAGTTGCTCGTCCTATTTGTTCCAAAAACTGCCTAAAAGAAAGCAATGGTTTGAGCGCAAGAATGTTTACGATATTCGTAGTAATAAAATATTTCGAAAGCTGATCTTTAGAGATTCCTTTAGATTAAAAGACTTTATTAAAAATCTAGATAAATAATTTATAAAATTTTGTAATTCAAAATTTTCCTTAATGACAGGGTTTTAAGGTATTGGCTTCCAAATGAAACATTTCTTTTATATAAATCATAATACTTACCTTCATCTATAACTTTTGACTCCTTTTTTAAGCGTCTTGAAATATAATATTTGGTAATTTGAATTACCAGCTCCATAATTAATAATTTTTCAACATAAAAAACCTTTGTCACCCAGAGTTTTCTTTCCATTTCTCCAAAAAAAATAAACCTTCGCTTTCACAAATACAATATAATTTATTCAGCTTTTATCGTATAAATAGTCGTATAAATAGTCGTATAAATAGACGTATGATTATTACGCATAAATGTTTGTTTGCGTTTCGATAACTAAACACAGATAACAGGAGCAGTCTTATGACATAAATATAATTCACTAACTAAGGAATTCACTAACTGGAATGAGTTTCAGGGGAATGTATGTGGTGTTTGACTAATTTCGTGGTTTCTCGATTATCTATTCGATCTTTGGGCAGTAGCTAATACTTGATGCTGTCACATAAACTATTTCAAACAAAAAATTTAAATAGTTTGCGCGCGGCTTTTGGAGTCTGTCTACACTTCTTCAGGTCTGGGCATCAGAACCTTGGGTGACATGATCACGCCGTGGCCGTAGTGGTTCGGCAGAGTGGCGCTCTTCGCCATAACTGGCACGGGTGGTGCACTTCTCAGGCTGGGATTGGGACTGGGATGGACCTGGGCCAGCTGCTGGTGTCTGGGCAAGGTGGCACTCTCCAAACGCCGCGTCTCGTGCTTGATGTGTATGCGCGCCAGGTCGCTCTCGATGAGCAACGGATTGCTGATGGTTCGGATCATGGGCGGTGGCGAGGCGGAATGCTTGGCCGCCTTCTTCTTCATGGAGTCCATACTCTTGGTCTTTCTCAACTTTCCGGGTGGCGAGTCCACCACATCCACGTTCTCCAGGGAAACAGGCTTGTAGTGTGACTTCTTGCCAAAGTGTGCCTCTGGATCATCCTTGGCATGCTTGAGGTCGTCCCACATTCGAATGTCGCACTCCTTGAGCTTCATGTAGATGAAGATTACAACCCGATAGAAGACCACGTATCCAATCATCAAGCACAGGGCGAAGGTGCAGTGATCGCCCATGGAGCTGATGAGATGGTCTGCACTAAATTTCACAATATCACGATCTTTGCAGAACTTGTAGATGTACGGAGTGAGGAGCATCCAGTACACGAGGACCGTGATCAGTTCGATAATCCTTTTTTGAAACATTGTGGCTTTTGCTATTCGCGATGCGATGCGATGCGGTTCGGTTAGAGGTTCGTAAGTAAGTGAGGCTCGCGCGGGCTTAGGCGCTATATATAAAGACTCGGATTACACCGACCGCAGCGGCGGAGCCGAGCTCAAGCCCGGGCCTCGGCTCGCCACTGAGTGCATCCGATCCACAGCGATTCGCTTCGATCCGATCAGCCGGTTATCAGTGGATATATTATCACTCGCTTTTGTTTACTAAAGCCAAACATGGAGCGTAAACAAATGTTGGGCTGGGACGTCACAGTACCAGGAATATTTGCTTCATTTCTTGGAACGGGTTTCGGGGTCGCCCCCTGGCTGGACAGGTTGACAGTTCTTCCGATCTCTCAGCGAATATTATATATATATATTACACTATCATAAGCAAACAGGTTGAGTGACAATATCGAGTTTGAGTCTGTTTGTCTTGCGGATTTGCATCTCTTAGATCACTCAGGTCAACACTCAGGGGCGAAATTTCGAGCTTGAGTGTCTTGAATCTTGAGTTGATTTTCGAATTACTGTTTGTGTGATTCATGCTGGACTTAAATAATTCATTATGTGATTTAAGCGCTTTGGTAACGAACGTAATTTGCCCCCCTCGCACAACGTCTTTGTCTCCGGCGATCGGTGATGAATTTTCGATATTATAAAATACTTTTGGCGTGATTTCATACACGACAACAAACTGCAGCTAATATAGATTCGTGGCTAAGTGCAGTGTCAAAAATTAATCAAACCTTGGAACAGGTTGAAGGTGAATAAACCTGCCCAGAGAGAGTTCTTTTCTCTTTGATTTCTCAGTGGAAGGTGTCGCAGGTGTCTTGGGTCTTTGCGTCAGTGGATGGGTGAGTGAGTTAGGCCGAACCGTGAATGAGTGTGATCGGAACTGAAAACCCCGCCATTAGGCATTCGATCATGACTGGGCATTAATTAGCATTATAATCAGCACGGTGGGGTAGTTCACCTGGGCACGAGCCACTTGTTAAGACCGGCCCTGCACCTGTCTCGCTTCCACGTCCACTTCCAGTTCGAGTTCCAGTTTTATGAATGGGGAGTTACGAAAGACAAGCTCTCATTTACACCACTTTGAGGCATATGGAGTAAACAGAATATACATAGTATATCAGGTACCAGGCCAATTATCATATCGTTTCCATTCATTCATTAGAGTCCCCATTAGTCACCATCCCGCTCATATCGTAAATATCGTATAATTAGTACACCTCTCGGACACTCTCGTAGCCTTATAGTTAGTGCTTGCAATTGCATTAGTTAAACCCACCGATTCCGATTCCGAATCCGATCCGAATCCCTCATCTGCCTGCGCTTCCTTCGCTAATGTGCCAACAATTAATTCGCATCGATTGAAAACGTATTTTTTTCGGTTTCAGTTCTCTGACAAAGTTTTTCCAAATGTGTTTTGTGTTTTATCTGTTTCTTTTTGATTATAGTGAAGGCAAAATGAAATACAACAAAACTTCCCACTGCGCTTTGACAAATATCAAATACAGATATATCTTTAAAAAATATATATACAAAGAAAAGAAATTACCAAAGAGAAAAAGTCATATAAAGCTTGTATGTATTTAAAAAAAAAAACAACCCCAACAAAAATTGTTGCAACAGACAAACAGAAAAAATTTCCAACGACAAAAAAAAATACGAAAGTGTGTGTTCATCGTTTCTTCTCGTTTCTTCTTGTTTTCCCTCATCCTCGACTTATATAATTTTGATTTTGTATATATATATACGACTCCGAAAGGGGCAAGGTACTTCCAAGATCGATCCTTAGCACCTACTACTTCTACTACTCTCCTTCTGTAAATAAATGAAAGTGTTGACTTGGCACCGATCGATATGTTTATTTCGTTGCACAAAAAAATAAGAACCTTCTGAAACTTGTTATATATATTTATATCGTACTCTCCAAACATCCACCTTTGACAGCCAAGGTCAAAGAGCCAATCGAATGTAAGTTCCAGACTGTCAATCTCTCTCTTTCTGATCCCCAGACTGTATTATATATATGTTTCCTAGATCAGCTGCACAGTTCGATCGCAAGTGGTCCGTGTATCGTAATATATTGTGTTGGATGTTGTGGTAAACGGTATTACGTATATATTTTTGATCATTCTATCGGTTTATTTACTTTTTGTGTTTTTGATTAATGTTCTCTGATTTCCGTTCAGATATTGGCTCCCCAACTAACTTGCACTTACCGATTCGATTAGTTCTTAAGTCACACACCAACAACAAGAACAACAATTACAACAACTACACCAACAGTCCATACCAACAACAACTACAACAACAGATATCACAACCAGAACAAATCTACAAGAACAGCAACATGACAGTAAAAAAAACCCTCCAAAAAAGCTACACTCAACTTGTAAATTTATACAAATTGCAATAATAAACTTTTCTTCTTCTTCTTTTCACCTTTTTCTCGAAATATGCTTACCATTACCAAAAAAAAAAAATTAACAAAAACTACCAATAATGAACATTACACCGCTCCTTCGAAAAAATACCACAACTCGAAAAATCAATCAAACCAAAAAAATCAAATAAAAAACCCCAATCCGTAATCGTAAACGTAACCGTAACGTAACCGTAACCGTTATGGTTACCGCAAACCTAACCAAAAAAAAAACCCAACGCCACCCACTGTTCCGTTCCGTTCCTTCACCTGCAGGGTAATGCGGCCAACTCCTCGGAAACATCGATGGCCACCCAGCCGGGCGGCTCGGTGACATCGCGTGCGGCGAGCGAAACGCGCTCGGGTCCGCCGGGCTCGAGCAACGCGGGCGCCACAGGTAATAGCAGCGGCGGGGGCGGCACCTCGGGTAGTACTCAGACCGGCGCCAAGTTCCGCCACGGCCTGTTACAGCTAATGATACACACGATAGATCCACTACACGATGGTAAGTCCGTTGAGTTGCCACAGTGTGTTTTGCACAAGTAAAGCCAAGAAAAAAAATAAGCCAATTGCCAAAAAAAAAAAAACAACAATTAAAAATAAATTTGGCAACTAAAAGTACCCATAATGAAATTCCCCGCTTACCGCATCAACCTTAGTCCGCAACTCCCCAGAGGTCCTGAGGCCTCTAGTTCCCAATTTCCAAGTTCCAACTCCATTTCCCAAACTCCTTCACTGAGAGAAAAATCTTAAGGCGATAAGGATAATAAAAAATAGAATTTAAAATATTATCTGAAGATTTAATATATTTTAAAAGACTTTTAAGTAGCAACTTTACATGCAAAAAATTAAAGAAATTGAAGTTTTCAGTAAAATATAAATTTTGGCTAAAGAAAAACAACAATTATCGGAATCTCTTGACATTATTTGCTTTGATACAATTATTTAAAATAAAGCTCATTAAAATCTGCCATACGCTTTATTGCTAAATGTCAAAACAAATGAAACCGAACATATGGGGCGTATGAGTAATTTTTGTGACAGTCGTTTTGCTGTGCTGTTGCATAGCCTTTAACTTTAAATATATTTATATGATGTTACACTCTTGATAAATATATATTTTGTCAGCGCTCAGTAAACACGTAATGAAAGTGATCCAAACTTTAGCTTCGTGATTCTATTTTTTATGATAAAAGAAAACCCATTCCTGACTTGGGATTTTTTACCTTAGTGACATTCCCAGACCACCCACGCTTACATCCAAAATAAGATAAATATACAAATGCAATATAACATCCAAACTCTACTCTACTATATACTATACTATATATACTCTGTACCTGTACCTTTACCTGTTATCTATATCTCTGTTTCAAAAAAGTACAAAATCGTTCTATTCAGTTTTTCGTTCTACTTTTTTCGGTTGCGTTACCTCGAACTCTGTATACAATTTTCTGTGTTCTTTTAATTGGATGTTTGACTTGCCAGCCAGAAGTTACTTTCGCTCATCCTTCTACTTCTGTCGCTCTGCCCAATTACTATATCTGTATCTGTATCTGTATCTGTATCTATGTCTATGCTCCGATTTCCACTTCCATTTCGCTTTTACGTTGCGTTGTTGCCCTCAGTTCCGTTTGGTTCTTCTTTGCCTCAGTTCGGTTTGTTTTGTTTTTCTTTCAATTTGGTTTTAGCTTTCGTTGCCTTTGGTTCACTTTTTTAATGGCGACCTTGGAGCCACTTACCTAATTAGCACGCCAGGCCCAGACGGAGCGTCGACGCGAACTAACACCAAAAAAAAAAATAACAGAAAAAAAAACAAGCAAAAAAGTAGCACACAAAATAGTAATGGGAGGGAAAATAGAGCCAACCCTTCCGTTTCCTTTTTGTGTAAGAAGCACAGGAAGGGAAAGGCCATCGCGATATCAATATCCCCCAAAACAGGATAGAGTCTGTAGTTCTGCAAAGTTTCCAATCAGCTTGGCCCCGATGACTTTCCACCATTGATTTGGTATGGATTAGGCTCTCGGCCGTGTATCTACCCATGAAAAATGTGGAAAATGTGTAGGAAGGCCTCGGCTATCGGTGTCGTTGCCACGGCAATGGCCCACAGCGAACCACGAACGAATCCAACACGGAGTCGGATTTTGGATTCGGAATGAGGCAACACTCAGGGGCGTGCTCGCCAAGGTTCGCAGGTGCTAGGTGTTAGAATTCGTGTAGCTCCAAGTGGGCCTACCTCAACTCGCGGACAGGTGAAAAATCGCTGGGGAAGGTTCAGTTCGCAGCGAACACTTGGAAATTGTAGCGTAGCCTTCACCTTCAGATGCCAATCCAAATCAAATTGAAATTATTTTATATATACATATAGGTGCCAATAAATCGATCCATAGGGAAATTTTTGTAATTATTTTAGTGTTTTCTTCTTTCCCTTTTCTTAAAATATTTAAGCGGATTTAAAATTGCAGGTTATTCGAATTTTTAAATTATTTATAGAAAGCGTAAAGTAAAGTTGGTAGGATTTTCAATACAGCTTAAATATTTAATTTTTAAATACTTTAAAATATTGATTACTTTAATATTTTGTGGCAAAATGAATATATAAATCAAATGTTAGTTTTAGGTTTAGTAAAACTCAAGTTTATAAATAATTTTAATATTTAAACCGTCTTCAGTAATTAAAAGAAAGCTTTTCCAAGCTAATTGAAGTCGTTTTAAAATTTTATAAGCTTATTAAAATTAATAATGGATCATTGTCGCACTGAAAATTAATTCTCTGAAATTGTTATACATATAATTAAACATATTTTAGGCCCCCAAACAAAGCCCAATTGTTTTAAAATCTATATTTCCACCAGATTAGTCTTTAATGAATCGCTCCTAGGTACTAACAATACAACGTTATTAAGCTCCAAGTTTATAAATTCCTCTAAATCAATTAAAAATGATTAATTAAACTATCTAGAATATATTACAAATCGCATAATCCTGTCAAAGCCAACGCAGACAGCAGGGCTCTCCAGACTAAAATTCCCCATGTACAAGCCACGAAACCGTTTTCCATTAATTAGATGATTCAGTTATTGTATCTATTACTCTATAACCCAAAGTGAATCTCAATCAGAGCTTGCTTGTTAGGTCAGGCAGGGTAGGAGGGGCCTTACAGGTGTTTATTCTTTCGCCTTCAGTTGCTAATGCTTCACCGAAATGCTATTTACTGATTTATTTTCGGCTTTTTTTTCATTTTGTTGCAACAAACAACAAAACCAAAGAATGAAACAATAAAAAAAAGAAAAGCAAAAACAAAAAACAAGAAATTTGAAACAAAAATAAAGAAAATATTTTATGTTGTTCAATGTCAGTTTGGAGTTACATTTATACCAATATCTATATATATATATATACATATGCGTTATATATCTTAGAGCCTAGAGAGATTATCATAAATTCCTAGAGTTTGCTGGCGCAGTTCAATGGCACACGTACCCAGTGCTGGCCACGATATATTCTATATATAATATATGCCTGAATACTAGTACCTATGCCACCGACTGCTGCCAGATTGAGTTGAGTTGAGTTTGACGCGTGACAAAAACAAAACAATTTATACTGTACATATTGAACTATGCGTTTTTAATGTTGTATGTGTTAAACGTAATCATTATCGTAATTGTAATTGTAATTGTAATTGAAATTGTAATTAGTTAGCAACTAGTACAATTGGCTCGCAGCAATGCTGTTTCGCCACAAGTCGGGCCCAGACTCAGCTACATTATACTACACTAAACACCCATCCACACACATCCGAGTAGATAGAAAACTATTCAAAACAATTAACGAGCTCCGGTGCATGTGCGACTAGTCGAGCTTGTTTCAGAGGCTGTGTTTTTGCATAGGTCCGATCGCTTTTTGTCACTGGAATGTTCGTCAAAAATATTGTTTACTTCTGTGTACTGTGCGTTTCTTTCAACTCGTTATGCTCGTTGTATGGGAATTGTGTTTTTGGGGCCTGCACAGCCTGGAAATCCGGCCAAGAAGTGGCGGAAATCTCTGTCCCAGAACCTTGACTTCGTTTGAATTGATTTACTTAGCAGGTTGGTCTTAAGAACACAACTTCCATCTGAAAATCTAGTCGTGCTTTTGCTCTCAGTTCTCTGAATGAGCATGTTCTTCTCTAGGTCTGTATATCAAACCAAAAAAAAAAGTAAAGCAACGTTAGGATATCGATAGCTTTAGTGACCTAAGAACCCCTCCATAAACACACACAGGCGATCTATAGAAATGTAAGCTTAGCTTAGCTGTAAGACCAACGGAATCGTGTACATATATACACACATATGTATATGTATATAGCTAGAGCCGTGCTATAGAAGGGGGTCTCTTCAAAAAATAAAAATATAACGTAGCCTTCCCCTGAAAGAGAAAATGTAAATTCAAAAGCAAACTTCATGCCGTTCATTGACAACAGAAAAAACCAATTGAATCGAATTGAATTGAATATCGAAAAGCCATCAGAAAAAACCCCGCCGTCCGATCCCCTTAACATAATCATGAAAAACCAGATCGAAATACTAATCAGCTCCTAGTGCAAAACACAAGTTCACACTCAATAGATCGAATCGGATCTAAGCTGATTCCGATTCTGAGACAAAGTTAGACCGAATACCCAAGAGCCTCTGACACGGTAAATATCAGTAGTGATCTCTAGCCTAGTCCTAGTTACTATATCTAGTCCTAGTCGTAGTCCTAGTCTGCTCCCCCGCTCTCTATCTCTCTCGCTCTCTCTCTTTCTGTCTCTCTCTACTGCTCTGTTCTGCCAAAACCCCCTCCCGAAATAAAAAAGATAACTCTAGACTAGACTTTATCCGTATTCGCTAACCCCGTAACTGTCTCGACCTACTCAAGCAACCTCCAAATGCTGTCTCGCAACTGACATCAACATTTTGTATAAAATATTTTCAATATACATATAGACATATATTTGCGTATATGAACGATCCAATCCAACAAAAATCCCCCAAAATGAATTTCTTTGTAAATTAAAAAGCTCTAAGAAAGAAAACAAACTAAAAATCTGAAAATGAAACTCGTAACTGGGTTAATTCGTTTATTTCTGATTTTAATCGATGCAATTTTATTCTTTCCTTTTTCTTCTTTTTTTCTTTTTTAATTTTTCGCAAAAAAAAAAAAAATACCAAACCAAAAATATCAAATAAAATATAAAAAAAACACTTGGATTTTGCGTTCAAAACTCAATTCGTTGTGTGTCAACAAAAACAATATCGAAAACCGTAAATCGAAAACCGAATACCGTAACCGCACACACACACTACTCTACAACGACAACAACGCTATTCTAACACCACCAATACCACCACACACTCTCGTGTTTTGTGTACCAACAAACAAACCAAAAACAACAACAACAAACACTGCATTTCTTATCGAAAACACTCGCAAAAAAAAAACCACACACAATTACAATGACAAAGATGATGTTCCAGGCAAAGTGGACGAGAAGGCGACGCAGCTGCACGCCATCGCCTCGCTGAAGGTGCTGCTGGATGCCACCAAGCCGCAGCGCGGTGGTGCCACCACCTCGGCGGCCAACCACGTCAAGATCAACCTGAAGGAGACCACCATCGGGGATCGTCCTAACGGGAATATCGACACCACCCTCGACTCGGTAAGTCACCCTCTATCCATTGCCTGATTTCGAGTGCGCAGTGCTAATGAAATAATTTATGATGCTCATGATTTACCTTAGGCATGATTTTCAGTTGGAAATTTATGATTTCTTAACATTACTCTTTTACGATTATTATTATTGTCTTTACTTTTGGGTTTGAAAAATATAAAAACTGATTGATTGTGTCACACAAAATGCGCTGCATTCTTCATACAAGCGACTAAATGACAATTCAGGCAATATCGGTCATCATAATAAGGATATTTAATTACAGCTGAAAATGAGATTAATTTAGAGAAGGAAATGTTGAATATCGTAAAGCTAATATCGTAAGACATAAATCGTAACTTGAACATCGTAAACTTGAAATATTTAATGTTTTAAATTTTAACAAAACAAGAAATATTAGAAAAAAAACTTTAAAAAAAAATATCGTAAATCTTAAAATTAAAATCAGAACAGGGAAATATAATATATAATTATTTGTGACACCAAACAATATCTTATAGCAGGAATATTATATATGATTTAAATACATTGAAAACTCCTTCATGATAATCGTTTATCAACTATCAATATTGTCAGCATTAAATTGTGTTTCCCAAAACAAAACCAAATAAAAAAATTCCCAAAAAAGAAATGAAAAGCGGCAAAACCAACTCCAGTTTGATGTATTACCCAGTTTTGCTAGACAGGCAGGGTTTAGCGACCAGTTCAAGCGACCCACAAAAATATATACACACCATTTTCCAATTCTAGCTGTGTTGGCATGTTTCCTTTGCATTGCTAATCGATTGATTGATTGATTGATTGAGCAACTGATTGGTTAACCGATTGAAGCAACGTTTGAACTGATTCTAAACTGAACCATGGTGTGTTTTTTATGCCCTTTCCCATTCCACATACAAAATTATATATGTTTTGATGTATACTCTTTCCCTCTCCTTTTCCAATTTGATGTTTTCCCACTGGTGTTTTAATGGCGGTTTCATTTCCAAAAGTGTCAATTGCATAAATATATAAGTGTGTTTAGGCAGTAAGTCAAGTCCGCCCCGGAGGAAATAAAAAACAAAGAGAATACATACGAGAAAGATCTGTCTGTGTGTTTATGCAACGTTTATGTGTGACTTTCTTATGGATTTTCGGTTATCTTTAACTTTGACTTTAACTAAACAACGATTTGTGCCCGAATTCTTTTCCATTCAACTGTTCAAAAAAAAAGAAAAACGAATCCCACCCACAGCCCACAGCCCACAACCCATCCCCACCCACCACACACACACACTCTATCTATCTCTATCTGTCACAAACACACGCCTCAACTCCACTCCACTTCCCTCTTATCCTTTTGGTTTGTGTATGTTTATCTCTTGCCACCCTACGGAGTACCTTCATGGCCACATCTATCCATCCATCTCTATCGAACTATCAATCTACTCTACCTATTCTATCAATCTATATCTCTCTGTGTGTGTTTTGTCTTGCCCCAGAATAATAAGAAGAGCTAATTCGGAATAGTGAAATTTTTGCATACTCGTATACTCGTACCGTATGACCCATTTGGAACTCATTTGCTTTGTGTCTTTTACCTAATTTCGTTACTCGTACCTAGCGTTGAACCAACAACCACCACACTCCACCACCGACCAGAACAATTTAACATACAGTAAATACCGAACAATACCGCTGAGGGGAGAACCCCAGTCATTATTGCGCCTCGCATATTATAATTTCCATTCATATTTCATTGATGTGCGAAGCAAAGCGATGCGATGCAGTCATTCCAATGCAAAGTAGCTGCGCCCAAAACCACCGATATCACACACACCCACCGACAGCACCACACTCCCCCCCTGGGGAGTGTGTGCCCGTAAATCGCTTATATTCTCAGTTAAGCCAACATTTTTATGCATAGGCGCAAGCACTTGGCTTTGGCCTCCTCCCATCAGCTAAGCAGTATTTTTAATATAAAGAAAAATCAGCCAAGGCAGAGACATTAGTAGCATTGCATTCCGGATGCTCATTGAGAGCACAGCCCACTTTACCCCTTGCAGAGGCTCCCAGGGAGTTCCGTTTCGTTTGGTAATGATCTCAGCCTTAGCCTGTCTGAAACTCCGATGTTGACATCGATTATTTCACCCACTTTGTAAATGCAAATATCAAAATTATCGATGAAATAATAATTCAGAATATTTAAAACTTAAAGTTCAGTGAACATTTCCGTGCAATAAAAAAAATATATTAGCTTCTCAGTAACTTATTTCCAAAACGTAAATAATTCTTGGCTTAATCAAAGCATCAATAGTATTTGAAATCGATATTAAAATATTAAATATATCGATTTCACTAATTAGTTAGTTATTAATAGGTTTTTTACATCTGTAAAGAAGTCTGGTCTATCCTTTTATTAACCACTCTCTACTTCCATCTGCAAGGGTGTTCAGACTTCGGCTCGCCGAGGATAAACCCGCTTCCTAGTTGATTATTAATTACATTCTTTTTTTGTTCTTGATTTATGCAAAGATCACAAAGCAAACAAACAAAATTCTGAGGTGCTGACTCGCCTCAATTACCGCCACCGTCATTTGAATTCGACTCACAATTAGACACAACATGGCTGGCCCCTTAGGCCGCTTCAAACCGAATTTTTTCCGAGTTGGCCCTCGCTCTTGAAGAAAATTAAAAAAGAAAATCCCTATACACAATAAAAAGGAAACTGTGTTTGTGTTTCAACTATTTCCCGCTCCGTATGTGTTTGTAACGTATTCCCCCGATTCCCCACACCTCTCTCTTCTACACATTGCGAACAGTCTATCTATCTATCTTTCTGTCTAATCCCCCGAAAGTCTTCAACTTTTTACCAACAGCTTAAGTTTTAATCAAAGTTTTATTTCCATAACTGATCTGATTATGAGAAGTTGGCCGCAGAAGAGCGGAAAATAAAATATTTACTTATATAAATGTGTACTCTTCTCCCAAAAAACTTGCCCCATACAAAAATATATATATATATATTGTATTATATATCTTGAAAAATCAACCTAAAGCCATCGTTGAGTGGTCGACGTCCTAGCTGGATTGAGCAGAGGGTCAAAATTCAGACACGCAAATTTAGCATCAAAGTTAGTTTCATGAACAATTTTTATTGATCTCTCTCTATCTATCTTTCTCTCTATATCTACCTATCTTCGCTCTTCTATATATTGCATACGATCTTTATCATTTCTAACAACAACTACTATATATCGTAAACAATGAAAGTGTTGTTTTTTCTTTATTTTCTACAAATTAACAAAGAGAATATCGGACAAAGGCACGCGAATCGAACACTTAGCTCCTTGACAATGGCCTCGTTTTGACTAGATAAACATTAGAATTTAACAATATTACAATGTGAAAGAAATCGTAATCTCTTTTAAATCTTTGACTATTTTTATACATTTTTTAAAATTTTGTAAAATGAAAATTAATAATGAGAATCCAAGACAAATCTTACTTGAATATCGTAAATAAAATCACATAAATTCACCCTAAAGAATTTTTTTCAATTGTAATAGTAATTATACAGTTTCTATTGAATCCTAAAATGGTTTTCTAATAGTTTTCGTTCTGTAAATTACTATAATTAATTAAAGGCGCCAACAATAAACCTTTGATCAAATAAAATATCCAATTACAATATAGTAAATTAAAGCACATCAAACCAAGGTGATGATTAATATTAATGATAATTGCCCATAACACCAAGTCCAGAAACCACAAGCTGTTAATGACTAACCCCATATTTGTAGCGGTGCTGATCGATAAAAACCCGAATATAGAGATTCCCACCAGGTGGGAAACCTGAGTCAAACGATGGTCACTGGCCAGGAGCGTGTAGTGTGTCGATCGCATATAAATTTCCACTTAGTTGTTGCAAGGCCACCGAATACCGTCACCTACTAACTTAATAAAAATAATAATACCAAAAATATATATAACACACGCACACACACTTGCTGTTATGATGTCACACTTACACTCTAGTAGAGCTCAAGTAGCTTAGTGATATGAACTATAGATCTAGTCACTCCTTTTAACCGGTTTTACTTTCTACTTTCGTTCACGATATCTCGACTCCGATCGACTCCGATCGACACTGTGTAGACTGTGTGTGTCGTTGCACTTGCAAGACTAGACTTACTGAGCATGCCCACTGTACGAATGCACCGTAGCACCACTGTACCCGCGATGCTGATTGATCTCTGCACGTTCACGTTCAAGTCCAACCATCTCTCCTCCTCCCAGCACCAATCAGCATCGCATCGTAATTGTGTAGCCCCGCTAAGTAGAAGTAAGTGCATCCATTTGGAACTCGTATCACACTAAGTAACTCGATATTGACACCGATCCCTCCCCGATCTCCGCCTGTCTGTGAGTGAGTTCTCCCCCAGCCGGGAATCGAAATTTTGATAAATATAAATCCAAGTAAACCTCCAGTGTAACCCGACTCATGACCCATCTGTAAACATAGCTCAGAAAGCATTCCACCTCAGAGACCGAATCGAATCGAATCAATCAACCGCCGCCACCACCACCCACTGACTCACTCACAACACCCACATTTTTACTATATATTTTATACAACAAATTCCGTATTATATATTCAATATTATATATATATATATCCATATACTATGGCTAAGACTAACATCTAACAACTCGACTGCAGTCCAGTTCGGTCCAAGCCCTAATCGAATATCTATTTCCCACCACACTCTGCCGACACTAAAGGCGCCCGAAATCGAGGATGAGCCGGAACCACTGAGCATGGCCTGGCCGGATACGGCGCGAAAGCGGCTCACCTACGTCCTGGTGGCCCCGCTTCTGGTGCCCATGTGGCTAACACTGCCCGACACGCGGACGCCGCGAGGCAAACGCTTCTTTCCGGTCACCTTCATAGGCTCCATTGTGTGGATAGCGGCCTTCTCCTACCTGATGGTGTGGTGGGCCAATGTGGCCGGCGACACGGCGCGAATTCCGCCCGAGGTATACTCAGCTGAAGATAATCCCTGAATCCACCAAAAGTGCCTTTTCATTTAAAGAAAAAATGTACTTAACATGGGGAAAAGCTGAACCAAAGTTTAGTTATAAAAACAAACTGAAAATAATTAAAAGTACATTGATTTTTTTAACAGTTGTTAAAAGGAATCAATTGCCTTTACAGATTTTACTTCCAGTGTAGTTAATAAAGGCAATTTTGGTTGGATTTCAGTTTGGCTTTAATTCCAAAAAAATATTCCTGGTGTAGAGGAGCTTCCTCCTGCTTTAGCCTGCAGCTGATTAACCCTTTTTCAAACATATTCTTTCCAACCCAATAGGTCATGGGCCTGACCTTCCTGGCAGCGGGCACATCCATTCCGGACTTGATTACCTCGGTGATTGTGGCACGCAAGGGATTCGGCGACATGGCCGTGTCCAGTTCCGTGGGCAGCAACATATTCGACGTGACCGTGGGGTGAGTGAGCGCCAAGCAGGCTTTATAGTATATTAACCCATGGCGAAGGAAAAACTAACTGGAACTGAAACCCCTTCCCCCAAATAGCCTGCCCATACCCTGGCTGCTGTACGGCATCATCTATGGGGCACCCGTGGAGGTGAACTCGGTGGGCATGGTCTGTTCCATAACCATCCTGTTTATGATGCTGGTGTTTGTGGTGCTATCGATAGCCTGCTTCCGCTGGCGCATGAACAAGGGACTGGGCTTCACCATGTTTCTGCTGTATTTTGTCTTTGTCGCCGTCTCGCTGATGTTCGAATACGACCTGATCACTTGCCCGGTGTAAGGGGCAAGGGCAAAGACAAACATACCAGGCAGTTACCGAGGACACCCCGGGTGTCCAAAACGGATGCGCATCCAGGAGGAGGAAGCCCCAAGGATACGACCTCACATCCAGTTAGCTAAACTATATACAAGCGAATTAATGAATGGATAGCAAATTAATTAACAAAAAGGACTAAAGCTAAATAATCGAATTGTTAAAACACTCACACACACAGGACACAACACATACACACACACTCACTCAGCCACAATCACACATCACGATGATGAAACTAAACGTTAACAAATGCGAGTTAGTTAGTGCCAGCGTTTCTTTTTCGAAAGACATTTACTTTAAAGTGTTAGCCGCGCAGCTTCTTAACGCAAGCCCTACACCGACACCGACACACACATACACCCTATATGGCCTATACTCTACGACAACCTTTGCTCCCGATCCTCCCTATCGTATCTGCTATCTCTACAAACATATTAGCGAGACAATGGCTTCCCGACCACCACCACTCTCTCTTACTAAACTATCTAACTATTTGGGTTTTAACTACGTGTACACGTACGTATCTACGAATATATATATATGATATCTTGGCACAAATGGGCACCCCCTATATACGGTACGAATGATACGATACGATACGATAACGAAGCGATACGATACGGTACGATAGAATGTGGAGCGAGGAGCGCATACGACATGTTTTGTGTTGATCGAGCAGATGCCTTTCAGTTGCGTGCTCTACTACGATTTCTCCTAAAGCTTTATCCAGAGCCTCTATCTCTAAACTCTATCTAGTTTACGACTTGTACGCATAATACTTATATACCAACTCACACGCACACACTTACATGGCATACTATATATATATATATATTGATTAAGTGATAATTTGCGTACGAACGAATCGACAAACCAAAAAAAAAAACAAAAAACAAAGAAAGTATGAAAAACTCTCTCAAAGTAAGCTACAATTATACTCGGAACACGTAGGGAATGCTACTACCTAAAACATTTGCCATACATCCGAACCAGAGCATTATGATTATCGATTATTATTGTAGTGGCGACTGAAGATCCACGAGATATTTTTTTGGGCCTAGAAGCATGCTACAGA